>JAYRBW010061898.1:0-10159 GCA_036023295.1 Invenusta paracnida | reverse complement strand
CCGGACTGGGAAAAAATGGGCACAATAAGCGGCTGGGCTTGTTAACCGTGGGCTTAGTAAGCGGCGTCTACTGTATATATTTTCAATACGATATACATAGTCTTAGCAAGTACAATGTTTCGTATTGACATTTTTTACATTTCCACTTTAAAAAGTAACCTTCGTGAATTTCCTATGACTATAATGATTGTCTTATTAGTAATATATTTGTATCAAATTAATAAAAAAAAGTTTGTTAAGTTGCACGAGACGGAGATAAACTATACCTTTAAATGTATTGATGTATATATAATGTAAATCACCATTATGGCAAATCTACTTAACGGAGATTAGGCAGAATTTTATATTAAGAATAGTTAAAAGCAAATGCGATATTATATAAACACAGTAAAACGAAAATATACTCAGTCTCAATATTGGAGCTTTATATAAAATATTTATAGCCAGAAAAAAACGAGTTTATCGATAAATAAATATGTAAATCAAAACAGAATTTTTAAACTACACATTAAGGCAGTTATGTTTAAATTAATCACGTGTAAAGGTTTAAAAATGTATATATTCACATACGCATTTGACAAACTGTATTATTATGATTATATAAACAAAGTTATAGGCTAAGTTTCTATAGTATAAGATATATGATTCAGTTGTTCTATGGAGAAATCTAATTTTGTACAAAAGTGATCCCAAAAGTTAATCAAAATTAATTAAAATTGGTAATGAAATATAGTGAATCTTATTTATTTTTTCCTGCTTCTACAAAATAAGAAAATCAATTTCATAAAGATTGAAAATAAATATAAACAAATTTATAATAAATAAACATACATGCAATAAACATTTTTATTTGCATGCATGTTCAAAAGCTTATGTTATGTGTACCTATATATTATACATTCTATGCATCATTACTCTATTTGTAGCCATTTAAGAAGAAGTCTTAATCTTTAATTCACACAGTTACAACAATGTGTTTGCGGCATATACTGCAATTATGTAGGTCATGACTTATCTCAGTGAAAAACAGTTCACCTACCATCGTGTAGGATGCCCTCAACCTGGCTTCTGAGTCGACTGCCCTCCAGCTCGAGTTGACGAATCTTTCCAGCAAAGTCTGTGGACTGCATCCGACCTAGACTCCCAGTTCGGCGCAAGCTTGACACACCAGTGGCCGATGGTAGGTCTGTTAGTGCCTCCCTTTCACTACTTTCTATCTCAAATTGCTGGCGGAATCGAACTGGTGAGGAACTGGCTGAACCGGGCAGACTAGAGCCCACACCACTGGCACCCAGATGGCGGGAATCCCCCCCACCCCGAAAGGGGGACCGCCGGGTAGATTCCATTATTGATCAATTTACTCGCCACTATATCGCTGTATGTGTGAATGTAATACGCCAACAATAGGCTTTGTTTACCTATATCTGCAAAATATGAGTAACAAATAATTTTGATATCTTTTTTTGTATAATGTTAACATGTAAATTCTATTATTAAATAAAAAAAGTTATAAAAAGCGAAATAACAAATTTATGGAGATTTAAAAAATATTTGTTACTGTGAGTAAACAGTATTTTTTTAACTAAAAATAAAATATTATTTTTTGGACTAAAAATAAACATTATTATTATGTCAGGCATTATTATTAAAAGGTTATTACATCTATCTCTAAAACTTTTATACTACTTACTTCATAATCATACTCCTTATTACTTTACCTCACTAAAGTGAGTTCATTAAGTTTCTATCAATCATAGGTCTATGATCATATTGAACTATTGATGCTATTGATGCTATTGATGCTATTTGAATTTTATTAAGTTACACAAAAATGCACGAAAACAGTGCAAATCTGAATAACCGATGTTATACACAAAAGCACCAAGACTTATTTTTTGTAAACATGATTAAATTTCTAAATTAATAATAAATTAAAATATATTATTAATTTAAAACATTAAAAATAATAGAAAATTATTCATCAGGTGCTGTCTACAATTCTAAAGAGGAATTAACTGTTCAAAATATTAATATAAAATGTGCAATTTTCCAATCTTGCACTATGCAATAATGGGCTTATTGGGGCAGTAATAGTAGACTCTTGAGGTGTGTAACTTTCTGTTTTTTTTATACAGGACAGCTGATTCTTCCCCCATTTGTACATTATTCATCACATTGTATGATATTTTCTTTCTTTCTGTGCTTTTTAACTACATTAGTTTAAATATCTACTTGGTTAAATATGGAAACTGCAGTACAATGTAAAGAATGGTTTATATAAAGACCAGAATATCCAGCTTCATTAAGATTATTTTTCACAATTAAAGCTATGGTATTAACACAAATTGGTTGATCTGTATACTATGTATCTTATTTGAGAGAAGTTAAATCTTTCAGATAAAATAGACTGAACCCTGCTTTTAGTGTAATGATACTGTATGTAATAACATGTCTTTTTGGTTTTGACAAACTGGATTTTAAGTTTATCAGTTTTTTTAAATCTTCCTAATATCTCAAACATTCACATCATTATGTATTTCTAACTTTCAGCTTATTGCCTGTCAGAACCAAAACGTAATGAATGATGTTCCTCTCTTGATCACAGAGCAAAACAAAATGTATTCCTAAGAGAAACATGATCGTGTTCAACAACTGATTTGGATTATTCAATAAAATACTCTTTCCCCAAATTTTCTCCTCTATTTTGTGCTAGTTGGTGCAGCTTTGTTCACTTATGAGTTCACTTATTTTTTACCTACTACTCATTGTGTCACTACAAATTGAGTATATTTGACAAAATCCAAAATCCTTTTGAAATTCAGGCAGAAATGATTAAGAATACCACAAATCAATTATCCAAGAGATGCTGGAGGATATGGTTCTTTTTATATTTTCTCACACTCAAAACAAAATCTTGCAAGAGAAAATTAAAATCATTTTCATTCATTTTGTCAAAATCTTTTAAGGCTGTTATTCCAACGTTTTAGACTCATTCCTATTTCTGCCATTTATTCCATTGTTTAAATATTTTTATTGTCCAAGTATTTCACTTCTTAGCATGTTATGAGATTGCTCTATCTAGTAATAATGTTTTGTCAATCAAGTTGTAGACGAAAATAGTGAGCTGTTATCAATATTCATCATATTTAATAAATTTTAATAATTTAGATCTACAATCTTCATAATGCTAATATGTAATAATGATAATGAGAGGCTATTGTATGTTATGGATTGCAAGCATTGATAGATAAATCTATATAATAGTTTCATACAATTTAAAATCTGGAAAAATCGATGTACTCAATGCATTAATAATTGTTTTTGATTTTAAACATGTATGTGTTTAGAAATTTATTAGTATGCCTTTGCAAACCATAGCCCACTGACAGCTCTCAGTATCATACATATAATCATAACATTATTTTATTATCTGTCATTTATTCTTACTAATCACCATATAATATTTTTCTTCTATGAAGTTAAAATTAGTGCCCTTTAATAAAATGGCACAACTATAATAAAATATTGGATAATTTTTTTCAATGTAAATTTATGATTCAGTTCACTCAAAATTCAAGACTTACAAATTCTTAAATAATATATCAAGTTGATAAAATAGAACATTTTTCTTTCAGTTTCCAAATATCTCCACTCAATATATGTTATAAAATTTGATATTTGTAAAATTGACAGTGGTTGATAATGCCATCTAATATAGCTTCATCTGTCCAGATAATTTTTTTGAATATCTGTGTCATTATTTAGCTTGTTTTGCTAAAATTTGCAAAATTGAATCCAGCTGTCAGGATCATCTTTATTTATAGATTGAACTAAATATGTGTGATATGGTTCCAAGTTAAACTTGTAAAGCACTCTCTGAATTGATTTTCTTGATAATCCTAATTCTTTACTAGTTTACTTAGTAGACTTGGTAAAGATTTGTACAAATGTATTTTTGACAAATGTTTTTTTTGCATTTATATAAATTGATAATGATCTACCAGAATGCTTAATTTCTTGTACTAAACCAGTATCTTTAGCAATTTTTTATTAATACGGTATTAGAAAGTGTCCTATTTATTTTTATTTGAAATTCTTTTTTAAAACAAAACAAAAGTTTTGCATTTGTTTTCTGTATTTAAAAATATTTCAGTATAAAAATACATTTATGATTGTTAAATCTGACAAGACTCATATACATAAATGTCAATTAATTTAATGTTTTACAATATCTAAATATGGTAGCACACCATAGTAATATATATTTACATTCACCTCAAAATACTGTATTAATTATATTTATTATAATCAAAATAATCAATTAATATCAACTTATTTAATCCTCTAAGGCAAGTCTATAAACTTTTTATTTGAGTTTTGGTAAAAAAATATTAAATTGATTTATCAAGCCTGTGGATAATTAAATATAATTTGGCAATGGATAATATTTTTATTCTGATTAGAATAAGTAACATTTTGAAATATTAAATATACCAGATTATAAGTGAATTATATAAAATTTATAATTGCCTTATAAAGTTTAACCCTTTAGGCATGTGTGTATTAATTTAAAATGCAGTTCTATATATGGGTGAAAAATTCGAATTTTCAGTCATCATCATAGTATAATATAGTTATATCATGCTGGTAAAGTATTTCGATGATTGTATTTATCTTATAATGTGTATTAATTAAAGAGTATTACATTGAAATATTTTTAAAATATATTAATTTCTTAGAGAGAATGTGGCCGCCTTTATTATTATAGGTAGACTTCTTTAGATTTTATTGAGTCTAACCACACCACTACCAGGAACATATATAAATAATCATTATTAGACTGGACAATTATCTTATAACCAGTCCAATGATTGATTTAATATGACAGCACCAACAGTTTACTACAACCAGGAGTATGTTGCCAGTCTTAAACCACCAACCTATGTGTTTGTGAATTAGCACAATACCCACTATGCTATGCTCTTCTTACTGGTTATAAAATGTTTGTCCAGTCTAATAATGATTATATATATATGTTCCTTGTAGTGGTGTGGTTATACACAATAAAATATGAAAATTTTAGGTTCACTCGTATCAGATTGTTTCTTTGTTTCAACATATTTTTGTTTTTATGTTTCCCCCTATGTATTATATGTTGCCAAATCCTTGGATTTTTTCATATAAAAATAAACTTATTATTAATAACCAAAAGTTATCTGGCTCTACCCTATGTATATGTCCCTACCCTATTTAACTGCAAAGCGATGTACACTCCCTCTAAAAGTCTGAAACAATTTGGTCTTTCATTTTTGAGTGGCGCCCTGATGAAAAATTACACCAGAAACATGTTTGGCCTCTCGATTAATTGTATTATTTCTGCTTAGTACTTTAGGTCACAGTATTGGAGCTTTCGTCTCCTTCCTCATCTCTCCCTTTCTCTCTGACAAAATCATCTCACCAAGCTTATTGATAGCATCAGCCCAGTCAAACTCGCCCTTTTTGAGTAGGGCCCTAATCTTATCCAGTGCCTCCAGATAGACTTTCACATCCTTCTTAGGATAATCCATTTCCATCAGCCCATTCTGTATGCCACTCAAGAGAGCTGGCACATCCAACTGATTATCGTCCCTTGTCATCTCGAGGACCAATCGAATCGCCAACGCCTGAAACTGAGATCCCAGCAGTCCCAGGGCGTTTGAGTGCGTCAGCCTTGTCACCTCGTGTACCATGTTCTGAAATTGGGAAATGTAACATTAAGTAAGCTTGAAATATGTTATTTGTCTCAATGAATAAAATTGCCACTACTAAAGGCAAAAAAGCCATGAAGCGACTTCTACTGCCTTAATTGTAAAAAAACGTTACTGTTACGATATTGATAATGTCTCTAAGAAATATTCTAAGATCGGACATTTTAATACATATATTTCATATAAAGAAGAGGTAAAACGAGATAAAAAGGTACCAAAATTATAATAATAATATATATAAATTACGTAATTCATAGCACTGTAACAATACTAAACTCGTATTGTACATCCACAAACCAATTCAATACATTAAATTCAGGCAGTATAATTCAAGGTGAGGCTTGAAATTGAAAAACGCATATGAAAGCCAGGGCAACTAAACCGATTAGAAATAAATGGACAGTTGAAATAGAAAAAGAAACATTTTGGTAGTTTATTAATCGAGGAAAGACTACTAAACAATAAAAAAGACTCATTATGCATATACATTTAACTGAAAACTGTGATGTGAAAGCTGTTACTTTTAACAAGCTATTTTAAAGCAAGAATAAAAAGTTTATTGCAAGAGTAGCAAGCAAAATTATTTTTAAATCGATGTATATTATGTAGAACACTGATTTTTTAGCTATGGAGTTTTAAAAGTATTTTCAAATTACATAGCTTCTCGAAGTTCAAGCATTTAATAATATTCCACAAGTGTCTATTTCATTGGCCGTGGAAAACAGCTAATTGATTATCTCAAAAATAAATTTCGACTTTTGAGCAGTCCCAGCCTTCATAACTCAAACCTTTTCTGCATGACATCAATATAAATGGCGTAGGTAATTTATCTATGCCTGGCAAGCTGATGTTTTCAACACTAACAAAGAAAGTAGGCAAAACTAGAAAGATATATTGTGTCCTTTTGTTAAATTTCTGGCAAGTCATCCATTTAAAACTTTACAATTAGTATATGGTAAGTGAAACAGGCTTATCTTCACCCTCCCCAAACATGTTTCAGTCAGTAGAACTTGCCGTCAAGTACTTCGTGTCCTTCTCCACTGAGAATAGAGGCAACGGTGACACCCTCATGGCCCCACCATTGCCCCAAGACCCTTTGCCGTCGATCTGTAGGGTGGCTGGTTTGAAAATATCTTTATACTCATTTGTGCGCATCGCTTTGAAGACATTTCCAATGGAAGGACCATAGCCGCGTTGCTCATTTGCAAAGAAGTCTTCGGCAAACCTTTGGCAAATAAGCAGTATAAATATGTTCACCCCTGTGTATCACTAACATGGCTGCAAAACCTATAATACAAATGACAGAATATTTAAATTAATAAATTTTGAACCTTAAAGTGCAAATGTCGAAATCTAAAAATTTACTAAATATACCGCTGTCAAATACTCATTTGTTAAGTTGATATGAGGAACAAATATTTCTGGCTCATTGACCCTGGACATTTGCACTGTGAGGTGCCTTTCTATCTTGAAATAGGTAGCTAGCTAAGGATAACAAATAAGTATATTTATTGGATTATTTCAAAAATTAAGGAAATAGAAATAGGAGTGAACAGATATTTAATCATATGACAACAAAATTATTTTATACCAATTTATACTTTTAACCTAGACAAATAATATATAGCAAAATTCTTAATACTTCGTCCTACTTTAGCCTATAAAAACGTTTTAAGATATAAACAGTTTTTGAATTCCCACATTTCTAAATTTAAATTTGCAATGAAGTAGAATTCATAAGTAAAACACCCATCAACATTCATAATCTTTCAAAGTTATTGACTAACAAATTTCAAACCAAATTTATGTACATAGATTATACTTCAAAACTGACTATAAGACATTTAATCAATAATTCATATGAAATATAGCACAAGCTAT
The DNA here is from genome assembly GCA_036023295.1 of Invenusta paracnida. Classification (NCBI taxonomy): domain Eukaryota; kingdom Metazoa; phylum Platyhelminthes; order Proseriata; family Coelogynoporidae; genus Invenusta; species Invenusta paracnida. The sequence goes on along the minus strand of JAYRBW010061898.1, from coordinate 2,531 downwards.
GCTTTTAGTGAAATCATATTGTTTAAAGCTTATTAAAATGTTCTCCAGGTTTCGAAACAAGCATTTGGGTATTATTAATAGTCATATAAATATTGCAAATAGAACTTAGCCCTTATAAAGCAGATCCTTTTATATAGCAATTATCAATGCTGTGTAACTTAGACAATAAAATGTGTAGACATATTCATATTCTCATAAACTACAAAAATAAACAAATATTTCAAAACTTTCCACCTACCTTTTACCCATATGCTCATAATCAGGTGTCCGGCATTCAATTAGCGAACTGCATACACCCATGGTCATCTGAGTGTCATCTGTATAAAGCATAATTCGTGTGGCTGAAAAACATATTTTATAAATGATTCAATAAAGTCAGGTTTAAATAAAATATTAAAATACTATAGTTCATTATGTAATTCATTTGATTACCACCCACCAACATCATGTTGTTTTAATTAGGAACTTCCTATTTTTATCATATTCATTAATTATGAAATTTTAACTGATTTAATCCTGTTGCACGGAGTGATGAGTCCAGATTTAGACAATGGTAAATGATTGAAGAATATGGGGATAAGATGAAACTGTTATCAATGAGATCTGATTGCTTAAATATTAAGCATGAAAAATATGGGAATTGTTACTATGATATATATATATTCATTTATAGACTCATATATATATTTGAAATATCAATAATAATAACAATAATAATGTTTATTTAAACATTTGATAAGATGCAAATGAGTAGAGAGATTAGTACAGATTATATATATATATATCCATAAGTATAGCATATTACAAGTTGTAAAAGCATGTTACCTACATAATATAAAAATACAAAATCTATATATATCTATCCTCTATGTTTATTCTGCTGGTGAAGTATTTGTGGCCATTGGGCTGGGCCGCTCTGATTGAGAAATTCTACCTTCTGAGTGCATACTTGGATACCTTCCTTGGTGGGAGCAAAGGCAGTGGTTTCCTTGTTGTATGCTGTTGGAGAGGTGTTGATTGTACTTCTTTATGTTGTTGAAATGGATTCAGTGTCACTTTTACAATAGTCCAATTTGAAGCTGTCTTCTTAAGATGGCTTTAATTCTGTTTCTCTCTGTTTGGATTGTGTAGCCCCAGCATACTTGGGGTGCATAGAGTTTTTTGGGCTTTATTATAGCATTGAAAGCTACATGGAGACCTTCTTTGTTTAACCTGTGCTTACATATACTTTTCAGTCGAAAAAAGGATTTCATGCAGTTCATGATGGTGTTGGTGACATGATCTGAATATTGCAATGTTGAGTTGAAAGTTATGCTTAGTATTTTCCATGTTGGGACTCGTTTGATGTACAGGAATATTTGGTTGTTGGGTGCAGGGTCTGGTTATGATTGATTCCATGGTTTTGTCTACATTGAGTCTCATGTTGTTGTCATTTGCTCAGATCTTTGTGTTGTTTAGTTCAGCATTAGTAGTCTCATGATTGGCTGCACATAGGATGAGGTATACTGCAAAACCTTTTCTATTTCCAAAATTGGTCTTGGGGGATGATAGATAGCTCCAATAAGTGTGATTTGATGTTCAGCTTAAATAATTTTGATCCAAAGTAATTTGTATTCGTGATTGTCATAGAGGTTGCCATATTTCTGATTTTAAATTATTGTTGATGTAGTATGTCACACCTCCTCCTCTACATTTTTCACAATCTATTCTGTAGAGTTGGGTAGTTTGGAATATGGAAGTGAACAGAGTTGTGGTATTGCTTCAGGTGTTATTATTAATATTTAATTAATTTATACAATATGCTGTATCCAATGGTATGAACCATTGGATCCAATGGTTTATACAGTTGACAAATAGAACTTTGCTATGTCTAATTTTAAATTATTTGTATAGGCTGTTTTGGAAGTAAGTTCGTTTTTTCGTTCATCTGCAAAAATTTCCAGGCAATAATTTCTATAGTTTGTACTATATATTACAACATATGCTATCGATTGAATATTACTTGTGTTCAATTCTATTGCTTAATCATAATTCATTACGCTGTTTCAATTCAAATTTATCTGTCTAAAAAAAATCATAGATAAAACTCATAGTGACTTCCCTGTATACTACTGTATTGGTGGTAATTTTGTAAATATGGAAGTAACAAAAGATAGAATTAACTTTCTCATAGAAACCTTGTGGGAAAAACATGAAAGCCACTGAGATTCATGCAATAATTGTACATGCTTGGCCAGGTGAAGCCATTGGACTGCATTGTGTCCAGAAAATAGTTAAAGGATACCATGATGGTGATAAGGAAAACTTTTAACCTACTCATAAATCTGGTCGTCCAGTTAGTGATGCCAGAGTTAACTCTATTCAACATGTTGAAAATGCTATTGATGAGAATAAGACCTTATGCATCAGAGACTTATCTGTTTTACTAAGTATGGCACAAACTACACTGTATCAAATTCTGACTGAGGATTTAGAATGCATTTGGCAAAGAACTCAATGGGTGCCACATGTGATCACTGAACAACATCGTC
>JAYRBW010061897.1:0-30531 GCA_036023295.1 Invenusta paracnida | reverse complement strand
TGATGAACAATTCACTCAGTCAAACCGCATGCTTAAAACGATGGTGAAAAAGTGCAAAACATCTGGCCAAACAGGACCTCCAGATGCTTTCCCTTTGATAGAACACACTAACGTTCAAAAGCTACGTGCATATTTTGATCGATCGAAGTGTGAAATTCTACAACAGAAGGTTTTTTACAGTTTGATATATTTCATTGGATTACGAGTTCGGGGAGCGTTGCCGCACATAAATAAAGAGATTATATTGTTATTGAAGCACCTGAAAATGGAAAGAAATATTTACGAATAAACCAAGAATTATTGTCTAAGAACGCAAAATCGTCATTAATTCAAAAAGAATATGAAGACCTCAAGAAAGCTCGTGCATATACGAAAATGAAAGGTCGAATGAATGTCCAGTTTAAGCGGGGACAAAATATATGAATCTAATTTCAAATTGTCAACATTTTTACAAAAACAATGCGTCAATAAAAGATCAAGCAGCGAATTTTGTGAAAATCAAGTTCTTGAGAAACATTCTATAGGTAATCTTATGCGAAACCTTTCTAACAAGTTGCATCTGCTGAAATGCTATACAAACCCTTGTATTCGGGTTACAATGGTGACTGTTGAAAGATTTAAGTTTTTCAAATCAAGATATTGCCTTGCGTCACAGGTCATAAAAATTCTAGTAGTGTCGAAAGATACAGTCGAAAACGACGGGATACTGAATTTGAAGAGATGTCACAAGCTCTGCATCTTGGAAATACTGCACAACATGTTCAGATACAGCAAATATCGAAAATAGCCAAAATTGTTACTTTGACACCTGATGCAGATCCAGACAACAAAGCTAGTTCATCAGCAGTATCCATCAATTTTATTGGAAATTTCACTAATTGTCAATTTTTCTTTCCTATGAAAGATTAAATTTGTTTAATTGATTTTTTTGTTATTTTACTGTACATTTTTATACTAATTTATATGAAATAAAATATATCATTACGACTTTCATTAACGCCCTCTTTTTGATATATTACAAAAAATATATAGTTAAGTACAATGTGTTCAACATTTATAGTTAAATAATTTACGTAGGGCCAAAATGATTATAGACATCGCTATTACTGATTATTGTAGGTAATTTAATGACTAATAAATTATAATGATTTTAATGCGTTCCTAAATGTGTCTTTGTTGTTTTCAATACTCTGCAATAACATCATTAATTATATACATATAATATGGGTGAGAGCTGGGACAAAGGAATTCTAACACTATATACCTTGATATGACCGATATTATAGTGTCTGTTAATAGGTAGGTAATATCTCGATTATATATCTAGTAGGTATCTATCTATCTATCTATTTATTTATTTATTTATTTATTTTGGTAACATATGTATTTTACAATGATTAGTTTGATGATGTTAAATATATTATACAGCGGGGATAATGTATAATTTCATTAAATCTAAATTACAATAACATTTATTTAGGCGAAGGAAGCAGACAGGCATTTCTCTCAAAGAAGTTATCGCTCTACTAGATGTAAATCAATACAATATAACCAATGCAAAAATCGATGAGCCATCTTTCTCACGTCTTTACTGAAATGTTAATTGTGACGTATACCATTTTTTAACCCGTAGGAATAGCTAACCTCTCTTCTTCACCAATGCCATTCTACAATGACTATAATTATAATGCCTAACGCGCGCTTGTGTCGACGGGGGTGTTTGAAATGAATGGAAACCTCACAAGAAGGAATTTACGTTCTGCAAATGAGCCCTGTTTGCTAACAACAAGTTTTGTAGGTATACTAACTGATCTTGTTTATATATCTTTATATTGTTTCAAGACTGGTCACTCACTGTCTGTCACTTTCTATTATTAAACTTTTCTAACAGAATCCTATACTGACCGACCTTCTGGCTTATTTATCATGCTGGCTTGTTTAACGATTTAGAAGGAATTTAGGTAGTGTCTATCTAACACAATTGAGAAAGTTATTTAAATACTTGTGATTTGTATATTACATTACTTAATTCTTTTGTGCATTATTATAAGTGGTTGGCGAGAATATTATCATCAATTTATGAAAGTTTCTAGAAAATAAAAAAAGATTTAATGAGTGTGACTATATTCGCATGAAGTTCGAATGAAGAAGTAGAATATTAACTTCGCCAATAAACAATATGACAGAAGATACCGCTGTAAGTAAACTTTTTAAAATATTTGGATATTATTTTTGTTATTTGTTTTTATTTGTGTATGACTTTTATTAATTTGACTTTACAGTCTCCCACAACAAGTAGTTCTTTAAAAAAAGTCAATTTTAGTTAGGTGTTAACCACAGTTGGTGTAGTGTTTTAATGCTTTTACCTATAAACCACAGTCAATGCCGGATTAACCACTAGGCAGACAAGGCACATAACTATGGCGGACGAAAGGGTTCAAGCGTGTTTGCAATACAATTTCAAAGAATTTTCTTCGAATGAAAGAATAATTCTTCGAATTGGAGGAATATTCTTTGAATTGGAGGAATATTCTTTGAATTGGAGGAATATTCTTCGAATTGGAGGAATACTCTTTGAATTGGAGAAAATTTCTTTGGATTGCAAACACGCTTGAACCCTGTCATCCGCCATACATAACTTAACCGGAAATTCGGGTCACTTTTGCGTCCTTTTGTCTAGGATTCATTTTCTCGAACCTGTTTTTTTGTACTACTTCCGATAAATTTCTAAATCAGTCTTATAGGGCCAGCAGAAGTTTTATCCGACAATCACGCTAGTATAGTAAAAGATTTCGTCAAAATCCAAATTTCTAAATAGTTATATCAAAATGTGTTTCTATATTTTATATTTATTTGCATAACTGTTTTTCACTAATAATTTTCTATTTGTATATAAATTTGCATATTTCCTTTTTTCGCTGTTATTTGAAATTTAATGAGTAGAAAATATCTCGCCCAGCCACAAGGGGAATGAGAGGCATTGAGAAAAAAGTGAGAAACATATCATAAACTAAGCTATTTTTAATAAGTTTAATATGTTATGTACATCATATACATGACATAATATGGCGGAATTATCATCAATTTGTTTTAACAGGCGACTAAAATGCTTTAAAATTTCGTGATATATTTGGTTTTAATATCATTTATGGTTTCAATGAGTCATATTTATGTATTTAAGTTGCATATGTAGGTATATATACCTATTTGTTAAATATATATTAATTTTATAATATCTACAAAGTATTTATAACTTAAATAACATTTTCATATTTTATTTTAATACGTGCCTTTATAATTTATTTTCATCTATACCGGTGAACTGGTTTAAGGGTGTGTGGTATATTTATTATATTTCATAAAATATCTTATATTCACTAAAAATGTATTCAACTTCTTCTTTTTCTAATTTACCATAACTTCAATATACACTTTTAGATTTTAAAGTATGCTTCAATTAAATGACATTTACGAAAAATTAAGAATTAAATAAAATAGGGAAGTTAATCAAATAAGATGATTTTAAATACAAAATATCTCATTTTAGTATATACTAACATTTATATGGAATGCTGTATGTTATTTTGGTATTTATAGTACCTATACAATTTGTTGAAGTCAATGTATCTAACAAGTTTTCAGGAAAGTAAACTCAGATTATTCAAATTTGTATAGTTGATTTTCCTTCACATTATATTAGATAGAGTATATAATAATTCTAGTTAATGTGCACATTGAATAATTATTGTATGTCAAGTTTATATGACGTTAAGTATATATCTAACAACACTTTTCTTTATCAAATATAATTTTATATGCATAATTTTATAGGTACCAAATAGGATTAAAATTATTGATAACAATTATTCCGAGCTGTTAACATAATTATGCTGTTTTGCAATTGTCATTATAATTCAGTTATAATTCGCTATCTACAGAGTTCAACCCACACTTTGAAATCTACTTTATATAATTTATATTTTTTATCTCATTGTATTTTATATTAAATATTAAACAGGTTTTGTTTATTTTTATAGGTCTATTTTTAAAATCAGTACAATAAACATATCGTAATATACATAATATATAATAATGTAACTGCATAATATAATATGTACTTATACCTACATATTAACAATTACGCAGTACTCGAAACACATCTAGGTAACAATATTTGCCATATAATATTTCTATTAATAACTGCTAACACAATCAATTTCTTATATCAGAAACTTAATCTGACAATATCTAACTAATTTCTTAATCCAAGAAATCACATCTTTAATATATTTAATATTATCAATAAAGTTTCTTATATATTGAATGTTCAGATTTATCTAGCATTCAAAAACATGTAGGCAATAGTTACATTTATTTATCGTTTATATATATCAGCAAGTTAAGAGATTGCCCTTATTTATATTATACTATAATTTAAATAACATGGTATAGATTTGTTATGTACAACTTACGATCTATAATATACGCATTTAGGTACTTTAATTGAGTTATGAAATTTACTGATTGTAATCGAATTCTGTACGATATAGGTATATAAACAAATGTGTATACAAATATGTTCGCATCATTAAATCTTCAATTTCGTGTTTTCAGCAGTTGATTTTATTTCTTACATAATATTACTTTATAATAAACATATTTTTCCCGTTTAAATTGAAGTATCTACATACATTTATTTGTTTTCAAGGATTAAGGAATATAATTTCGTACGTTCAGTCAAAAATTTAATCATTAAATAAATGGTAAGCACTCTTGTTAAGCATAATAATAAATTATTTTAAAGTGATTGAAAATGTCATCAGTACCTATATGTATATAATAATGTATAGTATATCTGATAACACTGACTCCATTTATTAATAAATATGATATATAATTACCTACTTGCATGAATATTAAGCATATGTTATTTCCTTATCATACGAATTTAACCTTTTAATTTTTTTAGAATCTTTGTGAGAGATTTAAAAAATACATTGTAAGATTAACATTGACTAATATTGCGTTTTAATTGCATAAATATATCGACAATTATTTTCTCAAAATAATTTAAAATTTTATCATTTTTAGTTCTAAATCCAATTAGTAGTAGGTATCCAAATAGTATTAAGTATTTGTTGCAGTATTATTAAAGTAGTTTTAACAAATACTTTACTACTATAATGTAATATAATGAACGAGCCATTTTGGTTTAATTTTCAAAAAGCTATAATAATATGGATAAAATATTATAATTGAATTGAGCTGTCTATATAGTATTATTTTGCACTTAATATTTTAAAATATTGTTTTATTAAATTCTTTAATGCCATATTTTAAAATTCTTGTTAAATACTTTTTAAATATATCGTTTGTATACAATATTAATTATCAGAAATTACATGTATAGCTTTTATGCTACCAACAAATATTAGACATGTGATGATATGTACATACATATATAAGCTGCTGTGTTGGTGCATATTATTTATGTTACGTTTAATCATTGTGTAGGACTCACCATTTTAGTTTCATGAAAATTAATTGTGATGTTTTCGTTTTGTTTTATAATGTACACTCAACACAATGATGCATATTTTGTTATTTAATTAGTTTCTGTCGATTTATTATTATTCATGAGAGTTACCTATACAGTGATAAATATATAGTATAATATAATTATTTATTAAACATTATAGCTAGGTATATTGAAAAAAAAAACCATGGTCCTACTATTTATAATACATAAAATAGATAACATTTTATCAATAACGTTTCACTAAAACGATCTTTTTGTTTCTGAGCAAACAAAATACTCAAAGTTCTATTGCTTATCTTGTCTATAAAGTAATAATTTCAATAATATTTTAATAGGTGTTATATTCTCGATATCGATTATAAAGTTGTTTTCAGAAATAATAAACTGTTGATAATAATCTTAAAACAAATTAAAGTACAAATGTAGGTTGCCTATATTTATTTCCCCATAAATTTTAGAAATCTCTTTGAAAGCATTTTTTAATGTCACTGGCAGGCTTAACTTTGATATAATTTATAGTCCATTAGTCCATGTCCGCCGGAAGACTTTTAGGATTGGGGGGGAGGGGCAAATATCATTTTAGGGGCGTCCACCTTAAGTAAACAAATATTGCACGAAATTGTCATTTGATGTTGTATGACTTTCATTTTCAAGAGGCGCAACATTTTTCATAAAATTATTGGGTGGGGGTAATTGCCTGACCTACTTCCCCCCCCAGTTTCGGTTCCCATGAATAGTTCCATGATACACACAAAACCGATCGATTTTTGTCTAAGTTGATATTACCCATAGATTATTTCCTTTTCTTTTCTTTTATTTTTATTCCATTTCATTTCTTTCTTCTTCTTTTATTCTAGGGACCAAAACGAAGGGATGATGACTGCGATATGGTCACATCGTTGCAGGCCGGAGAAAGTAAGTAATGGATATATATGTATATACATCTTTTATAGGTAATGAACTTGTCTGTAGATAAAAGGGGATAATTGATCTTTGCGTTTTATTTTTTAAATTATTTATAATGCAAATATAAGAACATTAAATTATAATTATGTAGACATTATTTTGCATTTTCCATGTATAATTAAAAATAGAATTCGCATTACAAAATCGACTCTTTTTACAACAGGTTATTTTTAAAAGTCCTTTTTTGCAATAATTTCACACACTATTGAAATCAACAGAAAGTGCAGTTATAAATAATAATATCCTAATATAATATTTTTTAACCGTACTGGTGTAAAGTAATGAATTGAATAAGATATCTAAGAATGTACTAAGAAATTTTTGGTATATTATGAAAGTTTAGATATGATAACTTTAATATTCAAACTTTTTTTATGGAAATTATTAAACAAGTTTATTATAATTTTTTCTAACTCCTTTTTTAAAAATCTAACTAAAAGTAAGAACACACACAAATACAGTGACATATTTTGTATAGAGGCAAGAAATTTCATTAAAAAATATTGATTTACAAAAATGTTACAAACACTTTTACAAGGTTATACCTTTAAAATTGCCTACTATACCTTAGTGTACATTTATATACAATATAGTCATATAAGATTTCTATAATTAGAATTTTGACATTTCCAACATTTTGATTGTAAGGATGATTATGCTACATTACACACAAATATATAATGTACGCTTTCTATTTTATTAATATGAATATATTAAGCTAAATTTTTTAAATATTTATATAGAATATTTATTATTTATCTTTTAGGCATTTGTTTTATATTGAAAATGTATATATTTACTATCACTGTCTTGACATTATAACCTAATATCCTGGTTTTAACAAAATCTCTACAACTATATGGTTATAAATACCTTATATATATATATATATTTAAATCGCTTTAAGCGAAATCCTGTACTTTTATTATAGTTGTAATTTAATAAAAAGTTAGCGATTATTAACTGTCTAATTGTCAATTGTCTAAGTTGATTATAAAACACGAAGTATTTATTTTTCTTTAATGCTGATATAAATAATATAATTTTTTCCTATATGTATTTATTCATGTTTATGATCTGCATTTTATGTCTGGAAATAAATAGATGACATTTTTTATAGTTACACTTTTTGGGGTAGCTATATAGAGAAATAAATGGACACATGCATAATTGACTTCGCAATAATCATAAAGGAACATAAAATTCATACTTCCTAAATATAAATGTGTTATGTCTTGAAAGTTTCTATGGAAAGTACTTAAACCAGCCCCCAAAAAGCATTTTTCATTGCGCGTGATAAATATTATAAATGGGAAATAAAACTACTTTGTGTAAAAATTATAGTTTTAAAAACTTATATTTTCAGTATAAATGGATACTAAAAACGGTATAATATATTACTGGCGTTTATATATTTATAAATCCCATAAAAAATCCATTTAGATAATATTTATGAAATGAAAGCTATTTATGAAATATATATTTCTATTGTTGAGTAGAACGTTAGCAATAATATCCCAAAAAATAAATTCACAATAAAATAGAGCAATTAAATAAAGTTGGAGTAAAAAGTTCACCATTCTATTGTGCAGTAAAAAATAACATTGACAGACAAGCATTTAATTAGATAATATCCGACATAGGTTCAATTCTATCTTTGAGTCTGTATGCACAGACATAAAGGGCAAAGTTTTAACGTAATGCGATAAATTTGAATATCCTCTTTATTTCCTCTTTCTTTTGAACAGTAACTGTTCTTTTTAAAAATTAATTAATGTAACGTTAATTTTGAAAATGAAGTTTAAGTTTATTTAAATAGAAATAATTAATCAATATCAAGAGATACTTAGCCATGACATCATGTGCCTCTCTTTAATGACTCAGATCACCTGAGTAAACCATTAATCGGCTGAATAATAATAATTAAGAATTTTTCCAATCGCCGCATACTCAAAATGCCAGTGCGTTTCGCTCTTTATGGAGCTCATCAGTGACACGCAGAGTATCAAACCGGGGTTTTCACAATTACAGTTCGAACACTATAACCGCTTGACCATCGGAGCTCTGTCAATTGGCAAGGAAGACCTACTAGCCATTATGGTAAGTACGTATATCACAAGAACTATAATAAAATAAAGATAAATTATTATCAAGAGATATTTAGCCACGACATCATGTGCCTCCCTTTAATGACTCAGATTACCTGAGTTAACCATTAATCGGCTGAATTATAATAATTAAAGTAATGGCTAGTAAATCTTCCTTACTAATCGACCGAGCTCCGATGATCAAGTGGTAATAGTGTTTGAACTGTAATTATGAGGACCCAGTTCGATACTCTGCATGTCACTGATGAGCTTCATAAAGAGCGAACTACATCTGGCATTTGAGTATGCGGCGATTTGCAAAATTCTTTAATTATTAAGAAATCATTTATTGTTTAAAAATTTGAATATACTCACATATTTCATAATTTCAGTTTTGAATTTTAACTGAATTAACTGTATTAACATAAAATTATATAAATCTTAATAACATGTTTATTAAATGTTGTACATTGTTGTACATTTTGTAAATAAATCATTTACTACACCACGGAATAAAAATTTCAATATTTTAAAAGAATAGGCAAACTAATATATTTTAAAATACAATTGTTTCATATACATATTTTTAGTTTCAATAATGTGATGACGAATGGAATGTAGCTATATAGGCAGATTTTCTCCTATTAACCCACATTCTATAAATGAAGGTGACAATATATGTAAATGAAAATTTCTGTTTTTGGACATGAATCTAGTTGTGTCTCTGTTGCTTTGATAATATATTGAAGAAGTGTTGGAACTATATATTTGGATATCACGCAGCTTGCCTGAAAGAATGAAATACAGGCGATAATGTGTTTTAGGCATATTTGTCAAAGTTATGTGTGCACGCGATTGAACTTGCTGTCAAAATAATAATTGTTTAATTTTTAAATATTTTACGCGCTATGGGATAAAATATTCAACGGAAGGTTTTTTGATTTTATAATTTTGGCATAAACCTATTTTCCAACGATTTCTGGATCAATAGATAAATAGCTAATATCGTTATTGGTTTACATAATTGAATAATATATTTTAATGTACTTATTTATCCTTGAAATTTGGTATGAATGTTTGGCGGCATGGTAATATATTGTAATAATATTTTCAAAATGTGTGCACATTGATAATTTAAGCAACTGTTTCTGTGTCCTCATTCTTTAATAATTCTTTATCAATTTTAATAGTGCACATGCGCGCAATTTAGTTTAAAGTATTATTATAATTAGTTTGAACTTAACACAAGGTTTTGTTCACATTTTTTGTTGGATAAAGGTATATTTGATACGTTTAGGTTGTAACATACTTATCTCATATTTTTCCTTTATTTAATACATACGACATCTACAAGTGATGTCATCTTCTCATTCATTTTTGAGACTTTAAAAGTTCTATTTATAGTTTTCAAATTATGAAAATATCAAATTCTAAGAATCATTAATTTAAAACTTACAATAAAATTATATCGCAAAAAACATAATTTGTTTATAAATCAATCTGTAAAATGTTCAACATTTTCTAATGAAATATATTCTCGATAAAGTAAATATTTTCATATTTAAATAAGTATTTCACTGACATTTAAATAAGAAAATATATCTAGAATGTGTCATAATATGCAGTATACACATAATATATTATTTGAAAATCTAAATTGGTCAATAGTATATAGTATGTAGGTAGCTATAACAAGAATAAATACATCGATGCAGAGATAGTATTTCACATTATGTTGAAGATGGTACGTGAATTGATGTATAGAATTATAGAAAAACATACCATTTTAAAATAAATATATACTTTTGCCACTGTAATTCAGTTCGACATCTTTATAAAGTTAAATTAATAAGTTAGGAAGACACTTTAAAACATTCATGTTCCCAGCGTATGCGACTCTCAAAGTCTACATGCCAATTAAATATTTTCTTAATTGTTACCCTCTAGTGTCCAACAATGAGAAATGTCTCCTCGAAGCAGCACGCAAGAACCAACTGGACGTGATCAAACAAGTTTTGGAACGTCGTGCGGGCATCGTGAACTGCAAGAACCACTTGGACCGGACGGCGCTGCATATGGCCGCTAGTCAGGGCCATGTGGCGGCTGCAGATCTACTAATTAAGGGCAAGGCGAATGTTGATGCTCCAGATAAAGTAAACTAATCTGACTTACTGATCGTAATAATAAATATTGAGATATGTTTATGGGATTTCATTAAATTCCTTTCACTATATAAAAAGAATTATCACAAATTTCAAATGAGACGTTTCTTGAGTTTGGGAAGCATTTAAATACTCATATACCTCTTCTATATGTTTGTAAATATTATAGGCATAAACATGATCTTTATAGCTTTTACATAGTCCTTACAGTTTGCGCATTTTTTCATGCTATAAATTATAAAGATAGCCAGGATAAGTAACCTTGTTTTAGGGCTAAGAATGTATATTGTTCAAGTAAAATAGGATTTAAAATTAACTCTGCGGGTGTAAATATTTCATTACCTAAAATTAAGTTTTATTCGAGTATATTATGTTTAAAATAAGGAGTAAATGTATTGTATGATATTTTCTTAGACTGAAACTTTATAGCATTGGGTGTATTATACACGGAAAATATAATAAATATTATATTTCTATTTAATAAAGGCGCTTCTAAACATAAATTATTTTGATCAATAAATGTACGTTGCTTCAAGCTGTTACATACAGATATAATAACCAGCAGGTACCTACCTACCTATACACTACAAGATATGTCTAGTTTGGTTTGCTGGTACTATAATGGTCTGTTTAAACTGCATACATATTAATGTATATATTCAGCAAATGGTATAGCATTCTACATTGTGATGGGTGTTTCAAATTATTTATTCCTTTTTTACCGTACACATTGTAACATATGTATTTTGAATGCTAAATTAAATTGACATATTGCATGTGTTTTTTTTAATAGGTATAATTAAGGGCTACTTCTCTACATGTATATTTTGCGCATATTTAGACTTGTTAGACTTCTAGCCAGAAATGCGATTTTAAAATTTTCTTTTGTTTTATTATATTATCTTTTTATTGCTTGCTCAGAATTCCACATAAGTTATTACTTACTCCTCGTCAATTTATGCGTGATAATTCTAAATATGAGCTTAACAAATTTATGTATATAATACATGTTTATTCACAATTACTTTATTTCATTTTTTTTTATAATTCTATAATTCGTTATGGTATCTACAAATTAACTTTTTGTACGTGATATTAATATTATATTTTCGACTATATTTTTTTGTTTCGTATGAAATATTATGATTGATAACCGTATTATTAATTTTAAACAAAAAAGTTGAAAATATTATTTACATGATATATAATTAATATCGTAATATTGTGAAATATTAAAAGAGACCATTTACTGCTTATTTAAAATAATATGTAATGAATTTGAATATTATGAATACATTTAAACTATTTTTATTAAAGATTTGTAAGTCGTATCTAAAGTGAGATAGTAAGATAGTGTGTTTTTTAACTCCAAAATATAATCATGAATATTATCTCTCAAACGTCAGGTCTACTTATTTTAAACATATTATAAATTATGTCAAATTAATAAAAACAGATATGACTATCTATATGGAAAATTTATTTTTCTCATTTAGGATTATAATAAAGTATATCCATCTAGCTCTGACTGTTTCAATCCATTCTATGAGATATATACATACATACGTGCAAAAATAGAGATGACACTAGAATCTCAGATAACAGATAAGCGAAGAAAATCTAATATAAATAATAAAATTACAACTATAATATTAAAGCTGGAATCCGTGTTAACAAGAGTTTTTTTAAACATTTAATTTATTTTTGCTTAACATTATTTCTTTTTTTGAAGTTGATATAAAATATCACCATGTAAGTGAGTGTAGTGAATCTTATTTTTATGAGCAATATTTTTTCATTTTACGTTAAATTTTTTTGACAAATTAAGTTAATTTTAAATTCGATTCTGATTTTACCTGTACTGGTTAGACTGAATTACTTATAATTGTTTTTCAAATACTTGGTAATGTTTAGAAATTATAATAATTTATTGTGAACTTAATATACATATTACTTATCTGACATTTAGAAAAAATATTTTAGTCAACGGTGGAAATATTTACACATTCTGTTTCTCTAATACATTATCAAGAAAATATATTAACTACATATTCAAAAGATAAATTATTATAAATTGTGTCGTTACCTGCATTAATTAATCAAGTTTTTTTTCTGACATCAAAAAAGCTGTATTTAATTTTTTAATTTAAAATATTTCTTTAGATTTTAAATACGAATATATACAAAATATATATGTAAAATATTTGTTCAATTTAATAAAAATAAAAGGACACATAGTTTGAATTAAGAAGCGCAACAAACAAACAAAGCAAATTAAGTAAGCAGAAACACTTTAGTGTACTTTGATGAAATAGTTAGAATTTAGTTATTATATTTATATAAACATGATTTACTGTTAAGAAATAAGACAGACTTCTAATTATAAAATCTACACAAATGACGCCAACAACCAATTTGATTTGTTGATAAAATTGAAAGGAAATTAATTCTTCAAATTGGGGCGTTTATGTGATGGAGCCCTTGTTCTAGATCTATTATATGTATTTCTGTCTATCATAAAATACAGTATATACTATATAATGCATGTATGTCATTATATGTACGCAAACAAACATAGTTTAATTAGTTTACTGAATAAATATAATAATGTGGACGTCAGTTAGCAATGAGTTTGTGTCTAGCTATATATATGTACTTTTAATATTTAAAATTAATGCAGCTGCTGCTTAAAATTTGTTTTGAACTGAATATCTGACATTCAATTTGTTTAATGATCTAATATAGATTAATTATTTTGATTTGTTTATTAAATTTTTTTAGTTTGATTTTATATAAATATTTTTAATTTGGTTATATATATTTATGCACAGTGCATTATATTATAATCTTTATTATTCAAAATGTATCATTAATATAATGCGTCACGGTTGCATCTAATCATATGTTTATCCATATATTTAATAGATAACAAGAAAACTATTTCAAGGAAATGTTTAAGTTTTCAATCAAACAAAATTGAAATTTAATGCATTTAAACATTTAAATTAATAATATTATACTATAAATAAGATTATGCAGTATTTAATTTGACTGTAATTAATATAAATAGAATTAATACGGTAATGTAGCTTACTCTAAATTAGTTACAAATGTAATTTTTTTAGATTAAATTATTTGTTATAAATAAGTTCTATACTTAGTTGGAGTGAAATATGTGTACACAACTAAATTATCAAACAAACAATAAAGCAATATTCCTAGTACACACCAATAATATATTAAAAAAAATTAAATAATATGTATATCTTATATATATCAAAATGTTTTTTCGCGACATTTTATTCACTATTCTTGTACTTTTTATTTATATATATACATATATTTGTAATTAGTTTAATAGGATTCAAATTTATAAAATAAGACTTACTATAGCCTTATGAAAGATATATAATTGTTGCACTATTTTAGAATTAACACTATTCTATTTCTTTTAATTATATCAATTTAATAGGGACATTTAAATTAATTACAAGTATACCTTTAGATTTGTCAAAATGGTACAATAAATTTTATATCTATGAAATATATTGAAATTTTTCACACATAAATACGTATATGTATAATAATTTCTATGTGAGTATGTATTGTAAGTCTCAAAGTATTTTTTCTTATAAATTTGTGTATCTAATTTTAAAGCTTATCAATAATTTCATAAACGCATTACTGTTACATAAAAATTTACAAGGCACAAACGTACCACAACTTGTTATAATAAATTACCTAAGTATGCAAAATATTCTCCGTTGTAACAGTGTAATGCAGAAAACTTCTAACTTACAAAGTGTGCATATCTACACTTACATTTTTCTTATTTAAATTTTAACTCTATCGTATCATTTGTAATAAACATTATACTTGTTCACACATAATATGTTAGTACTTTTGTATACATATTTATTATAATATTCACCTATTCTAGTTAAATTTTGTCTTCATAGCTGCATATGCACTAAGGAAACACAACAATAGCATCATTGCATAAATTAAAATCGCTGTGTCTAAAATAACGGCATAAATAAATCATGCATAATTTATTATAATTTATATGATATGCTGATATAACAGGTATATCTTACAAACATATTATACAATATAATTTTTAATCTGATATCATAATATAATCTGCATTATGTATAGCTTACATTCTATTCCATTGTAGAGCCATTTCTTGAATGCAATATATACAATATATATTTATATCCCTTTATTGATTTATAAAAAAGACATCATATTGCAAAGTGGTAAAATTTACAGATATGTATTTCATACTCTCATGTCCTGGAATACACAACTAAATACGTAAACTCCCGATAATAATTTAATCTGTGCCAAAAATCTACCAACTGTTATTGTACAGAATTATAATATGCATTTTATTTTAATATTTAAAATAATATTTGCGATTAATATTGAATGTTTATAATTTGATGTTAATTTCATTACTTCGAAAAAATCTTGTTTTATAATAAATTTATTGTCATTGTCAGTATCGCAATATAGATATACAGATAGTAAAATGTGTTTTTTAACCTCTTCATTGGACATTTTTTAAATCTGCTACTAAAAATAGCATGTATCTTACTCAAAACTTCAGAAACATTAAACAATGTTTATACAAAAATATTAAAAATACTTTAAATGAACACATTGTATATTTGAAATCTACAAAATTGACACATCACTAATTCTAATAATTC
Source organism: Invenusta paracnida (assembly GCA_036023295.1). NCBI lineage: Eukaryota > Metazoa > Platyhelminthes > Proseriata > Coelogynoporidae > Invenusta > Invenusta paracnida. The sequence goes on along the minus strand of JAYRBW010061897.1, from coordinate 15,059 downwards.
TAATTGGAATTGTATAATTAGTTGTGCCTTAAATAATTTTCTCTAAAAGTGAATCCTTTAAATAAATTGCTCTATATAAGAGTATAAATTCAAAATTTTACATTTATAAATGTAGAATCCATATATTTGTTATGGATATTCTGCCATTTTATGCAAATATACATCAGCCTATTTTTCTTATTTTCTGGAACTGTTGAAGGCTGCTATCAATTTGTATCATAAAAATATTTCTTCAATATCAAAAAATATGCGTTTAAAAAAATAAATTTAAATAAATATAAACTTACTCAGTTAAGTAAGTTAGTTACTTAGTTTCTTATGCTTAAACTTAATAAAAAATAAAATAAACTGTTTTTAATTTAATGTATACTGAATATACTATTAACATAAACTGCAATACTAAAAAGGCTAAAAGCGCTGATCTACTCTACATAATAAAGACTCGCAGTAATGACCCTATTATTTATTTTTATCATTCTTTAACTAGATACGTGGCAAAATCTCCCATTTTCTTATTCACTTTTGATATGTTTACAGATTAGGTAATATATAGCTATATCTAGACAATTTATAATATCTTAGTAAGTTTAATGTATTTTATCTCCTTCAGTATGGAATGACACCGATGCTTTGGGCAGCCTATTTTGGGCATGTTGAAGTTGTTGCTTTCTTGGCCGAAAAGGGTGCCAACATTCTACGAAGCAACAAGGTTAGTAGATTACTATCTAATTATAACTTAACTCTGAAATTTCATGTGTTTATAGTGTTTTAACGAATTTGAAAGTTGAAAGGGATAATAAAGTGTTTTTTTATCCAAAAAGAAATCTTATTCTTCTATCCTTAGAATAAGTTGTGTTTATTTCAACTACATAGGACAGCTGTGATTTTTATTTTCTATTGTAATTGTAATTGTTGTTATAATTTTTAGTTCATGTTAATCACCTGTTTTATATATTGTCTGGTTAAACTATAAGTATTTGTTTATTTGTTTATTTATTTAGTTTAACTATTTTTTTATGAATTAAACTTATATAAAACGAACCAATTTCTACATATTATGCACTACATAATGGATTATTTTTATCGACTGACTTTAAAACAATTTTGAAAATAAAATTTCTGTTAGTTTTATTAAATGATTTAAAAGAAAGTTCAATTATACATTTTCAATGATGCACCTGTCGAATTTTTGCTAAAATATTTTAATTATCTAATATTACGTTACTAATTAGTGTAGGTGAAATATTTAAAATATTAAACACGTTTGGAAAAATGACAACTTTCACATTTATTCTGTAAGTGTAAAGTGATATAGATCAGCTGTTTTAAAAGTTTTAAAATGAAATATATAAAATACATTGGGAAATAAGACGCGTTTTGTAAAATTCTTTCTGCCTCATCAGTTCGTATAGATTACAATTAAGAGTGAAGAATATATATATATATAAAGCATTGTTGCATAGTAAGAAATAGTAAGTTAAATTCATTTGATAAAACCATAATTAATACAATATATAAAACAGAACATAAATTGCTATTGATGATGACATAACGGGATACAGACTCACAGAAACTACGAACTAGGACATTAGAACAATTAATCTAAAATGATTGGTTGCCGCTATGATGTAATTGATGCTATTGTTCTCTCTTAATTGTAATTTATACTAACTTAGGAGGTAGAAAGGATATTTCTCAATATAATAAATTTTAATTCTCTTCTTTATTTCTTTTGTGAGTATATTAAGAGGACCTTTCTTCTTAAATTCCCCCTTTTTATATATTGTGATTTAGTTTTTATAATGTTTGTCTCTTTTTCCTAATATACAGCAAGGACTTAATCTAGTTCACATGGCAGCTGAAAAGAATTATATTCAGCTCTTCGAATTGATTGTAACGAAATATAAGAGAATGAAACTCGATGAACCTGATAATGTAAGTTACGAGTTAGTGGATATTAAATACATATATATGTATATAAATGTAAATAAATGATGAATGCATTGATATATATAAATGAATAAAACGTATAAAATAATAAAATAATGTGCATTAAATAACAAAAAGTGCAGTATCTGAGTTAATTTTCGATGATTTCATTGAATAAATAGATAATTTAGCAATTAACAAGAATTGATGTGTATCATTATTTGTTTAACATGTATAATTAGGTACCTACTGAATGATATCTATACTGGTATTATGTAGTTTGTGATGGCTACATTTCTGTTGTTATTTAAAAAATTATAAAACTATTTTTCTAATAACTGATTCTTTACTGAAAGCAACATTTGTATATATGGTGTAATGCTAAAACAGAAAACAAGTTACATTAATAATGGATTGCATTATAGTCAACCCAGCATTTAAAATAAAAGTTATTGAAACGTAGTTTTTAAGGATCATTGATGTAGCAATCAATATATGTGATAGAAAGAAAATTTTGAAACGAATTTATTTATATCCTCTATTGTTAGTCCTAATAGAAATATCTATAATGTTATTTGAATTTGGTAATATTGTATTATTTTATGTTTACAGTAGTTGCTATACATTGGTGTTTATATTTTTGCATTTAAAAGTGTGAAACAGTTTCAATTTATTAAACGTAATCACCAAATTAAGTTTTCGTTACTTTTAAAATAGTAAATTAGTGTTATCATTATTTTTGTAAATATTATATTAAAAACACATTAACGGAAAACTAGAAGGATAAAAATGCTATCGCTTTATACATATATTGTTATCTACGAGTAAACTATCATTACGCCACACCTATATATTGATAAACTTGTCAAGCTTTTGGGGCTTATTAGGTGTACTATTTCTGTTACACAATTACATAAAATTAAATGCAAAAATATATATTTTTTGTAGCATGTAGCAGTTTTTTATGTTAAAATATGCAAACAAAAATATATGGAATTAGTACTTCAAAAAAGAGATTTTTTCTAATTTCAATATGCACCACATTTAATAATGTTGACCGAATAAAAAATTTATGAATTAAGAATATTTTTTAATTCTAGATAAGATTATAAAAGTGTTTGCAAGATATAAAGTATTTTATGCTTGCTTATTTGATAAGCGGTGATCTAATTATTGTCTAATCTTATTAATTTATGTAATATGTTTCTTTGAATACATTTTTAAAACGTCTTTAGAATGGCCTGACACCTCTTCTAACTGCTGTTCAACACAATAATTTGGAAATTCTGAAAATGCTCATTGATAAAGAATGTAATCTTCTTCAAGAAGATAAGGTTTGTGTTATTTAATTTATCTAAATTATAAACCACATTTGGTCCATATTCGCAAATGTAGAAAAATGTAGTTATTGCATGAAACTACCTACTTGTTTCTTGTCGAGTGTTTGTTGATTAATCGGCGTTGCACAAATAATTATAAACAAGCAATGTGGAAAATTTAACTATTATTTTACAGAAAATTGTTTATTAGGATTGCATGAAACTACAATAAATAAGTTGACAATATTGATTTGGAAATGTACCTTCTACTAGTTGTAAGTATAGTTGAGGAAGCTGAGTGGCCACTTGGTGTGACTTGTAATGATGTTATTTGGAAATATTAATTGTTTCGTCTGTACTTACTATACTTATACATATAACACAGAGACAATAATTATATTGTGTTACCGTTTTTATTATTACCACCTTCTACATTCAAATAATCTTGCAAACTATACAAAGCATATAAATGATAATTGAGCTCCTATTAATTATATCAGTCCTATTTATAGTAAAAAGAAATATATATAGAAGCAAAATTTAGGACTAAATGGAACTATCCCTCTTCTACGAGTATAAGCCATTGTTGTGTCATAAAAGCTTGGAGGCCTGTACTTGTTATTAATATGTACAATGGCAATATTTTAAGCTAAATATTTATAATATTTCAATAATTTTAACTATGAATAAATACATATTTATTATATTCTTTTTACTTTATATTTAGTTATCTACAAATAGTTATATTAGGCATACTTATACTATGTATAACGATGATATTCTTATTTCAGAATAATAAAACTGTCCTTCATGTAGCAGCCCGAGCGGGTCACACTGAAATGTTGGAATTCTTACTAACGCAAAGTCAGTTGACGGATAAAATTGACGCCAAAGTATGCTTACTTTTGTTTAAACTGTTATTGAATAAATTACAATAAATGTAATATAATATATATGTGAACTATATTTATATTCATATATACTGAATTTCTTATATGTGTGTATATGTATTACTATCGAATAATCTAACGTTTCCTTCATTGGAAAATAATAAATTTAAAATAACATGGAAATTCGTGCGATTGAAAAATTATGATTACCTATTATTATATGAAAAATGAAAGTACCTACATAATATGTTGCCAACTCAATTCCGGTATCAGGTGCAAAATGTAGTAACCGTATACCGATATTAATTAGTGTGGTAGTTCACTACGAGAGTAAAATAAGAAGTGTCAATATAATCAAAGATAGTAAGTAATTTAGTGCGATATTTAAGGCAGAAAAATTTACTACATAATTATATAATAATATTATGATATTTATGGATTAAAACGTTAAGTAATACTCGTACTATAGGCGGATACATTACAAAATATTATAAATATACTATCGTCAAATAGTATTTTGTCTGGGGAGTCATTTATATATTCACTAAATTATTCTTTAATTCTTGTATTTTGGAACTATTAAATAATGTTTGATTTCTTTGATTTTATTGATCTTTTGAATTTAATATTAGTATAATATATTTATAAAAAGCTAAGGGTCAAACATTTACTCTAATTCATTTATTGATATATTTGACACCTGATTACTAAGATTGATATTAAAAGTTGATTGAACAATTATTTGATAAAAAAATAGTTCGATATAATTTCTAATAATCATAAAAGTTAGTCATGGCCGTATCTATTGACAATAAAGTAATATGTAATAATGATAATAGTCACAATGAAATGTCGTAATAAAAGAAATATTAAAATCAACAGATAGTTATAAAACAGTTATAAACAATAAGTAATAAATAAAGCTTGCTTAATGCTTTTTATGATTACTAACTGTGCATATAAATATATATGTATATCTATGTTTAGGAAAACATTCTTGAGTTAGCTAGGAAACAATTGTGTACACTTTATATATAGTCGATCCGATAGTCGATAGCACGAGCTTAATTTGGATGAGCCTCGTACGTCCCAGAGGACGAGTTGTTGAGAGCGACTATAGTTAAGACTCGGAGCTGCATACGTGTTTTTGTAAACTGTTTCACGAAGTTGAAAGACGGATAGACAGATATAAACTATATAGACTATGAACTATTGAGCAGCTAACTCGAGAATGATATGTGATTTCTCGACATATCTTATTATTTGTGATAGAGTAAAATACATCAAATGTCGATTTGATTAAAATTTTGTTAAATGCATTTGTTTGTTTTCATGAAATGTTGTTTACTACAGAAAACTGTTATACTTTTAGTATATAATTTTGGTTTTTATTATTGTAATATAATGTTAATTGGATTTTATATGAAAATTATATATATGCAGATTTCAGTAAGATCCAAAAGAGAAAAATTATAAAATCGTAAAAATGTGTATAGAGTTTTGCTATTCATGCACACATACATATGTATTAGCTGACAGATATTTTATGTATCCGTCTTGTAAATGTATAATTTATATGAAAAAATATTTTCAAAGTTTTTCATCCTGTAAAATTATTTAAAAATTGTTATTAAATGATATAGTAAACATATTTATAATATTAGTGTTTAATGTGAATATTTAGATATATTTACATTTAAATTTGTTAAATAAAAATGTGTTTAAATATATTTAAAATTAAAATATTTGTTAAACATCTATAACTCACGTAACAAGTTTGTTTAAAGGAAGAGAATGGCTTTTTAATTTCTTTCTAATAAAGTTTGCTTCTATAGAAAATAATTAAATTTTAAAAATTATATTCTTTTATTTTTCTTTATAAACTTAGTAGTAGTTATTTTGCTAGAAATATTTTAGTTTTTTATTTATATATATGTATAGCAAATAATATTATTATTACGGTTGTGGATGATGATGTTTATTTATAATTATATTTTGCAGAATATTACATAGTGTAATAATAGTGTTGTCGCACTTTTAACTTTCAAACAGATTTGTTATCATTATTTATCTACTAACTTATTTGCTATGGTTATGTTTACATTTTAGTACTACTAAATGTAATTTTAGTATGTATTAAAAATATATATTATCTTTTGTTTGTATTTTTCAAAATACAATTATGTTTATTTAAATGTTTATATGTTATATGAGCAAATAAACAATATATTTATATTAGTAACCGGTTTTCAAAAAAATAATTTTTAAATTGAAAAATACCTCCAAAATTTTCAATTAAACTTCGTTTAGTAAATTTAAAAATAATATCCTCAATTATATATTTAAATGTAAAATTATAATTATTTTATAATTGCCTTCTACGTAATATCCCAATATCATATTTTGTAATACAAATATAAACGCAAATAGTGCACTTAGAAGTTCGTTGCTTTGTATCTAAAATCACATTCTGTATTGTTACGTCAATAAAAGATAAGATCTCAAATGAAAAGTTTCCGCTACTAATTTAAATTAAGACAGTATACTAATCTGTGTTATTGTTTTTATGAAATTATTTCAGGATTCTGAGAATAAGAACGCCCTTCATTATACCTGTGAAGTGGGACACACAGAGGCTGCATTGCTCTTACTTAATCACGGCTCAGATCCAAATTTGGAGACTGATGTAAGTACATACATTACAGCGGAACATTTTAAAATCCTAAACGATGATATTATGGTCCCGTATTTTTTCTACGTTTCCAGCGAAGTGTTACGCCAGTAATGATCGCTGCTCAGAACGAGCATGAAGAAATAGTTCGTGTTCTCGTTGATAATGGCTGTGATATCAATGCTCAATCAACGGTATGTTTTTAAACACCGCAACAAATATATTTATAAATTAATACGATAGATTTGGAATATATTGCAACAGCGTCTATTAATATCACTGTAACATCATTACTTTCAATTAAAATGGTCAAATATAAATAATAATTTTTATGTAACCCCTTAATATTAAGAGTTATCTAAATATCTCGTGTTTTTATTGTTTTCAGCAAGGAAATTCGGCTCTTCATTTAGCGGCTATAGGTAACTTGGCAAGTATGTGCCAGACATTAATTGAACTGGGGGCGGAAATTGATGCAGTGAACAATGTAAGTTCTCTTATTTATACAACAATGTTTATAACATCATCATTTCTATAGTAATAAAATATATTTTTCAAAAATGATTTTTTAGTAGATTATTCTTACAATACACTTTAGAAACTATTTTATCGGGTTTTTGCCACAATATATCGCACTTATACAGTATTCATGACATGGTCTTTGTAAACATAAGCCTGTACCCTTTTACAGCGGCTTCAAACTCCACTCCATGCTTGCGTTGAACAGAATAAACCAGATTCTGCAGAGATCCTTCTCCTGGCTGGAGCTACACTTTCATTAATCGATAAGGTAACGTTTCTTTATCATGAGGATAACTTAAGGGTGATTTGATACACTTACATAGCTGTGCTGATTTTGTAATGATAATAAAGCGCATGCAATGATATTTTATAGTGAGACACTTGGAAATTAATACGAGTATATTATTGATAGTATTTTATTGTTAGAAACCCCTGCTTTTAAGTATTATGTTTATAGCATTTTAATATATTTTTATTATATTATTTTTCATTTATTAATATATATATGCATTACACTACACGTAAAAAAGAATTGTAAAGATTTATTAGCTACAGACATTTTTCTAATACGCATGGGTTTACAAACCTTCTCTCATCTGGTATTCAAATACATTTTCATATTACTTATAGTTATAACATGCGCAGCTGTTTTGAACTTCAGACTGGCAAAACTCCACTGCTCCTTGCCTCGCGGGGAAGTTATATCAGCTTGGTGGACATGATTATCAAAGCGGACCGTCTTCGAGAAAAGAAAAGGGTAGGTATCTAAGATTATTTTCCAATATTATATAAACAGAGGAATATATAATATATACCTATCAAGTTTCATATTATCTCTAAAATCGTGGTATTGAATAATATACATTAAAAAATATACGTGGTACTTACTTGATATATTTTAATTTTAAAACTTCATACATATGTATATATTATATCGAAGCCAATTTGGTACGGTTTATAACGTGAATTCTTAAATTGTTTTGAATGTTAAAAAATATAAAAATTATCGGATCATTATCGGCCTTATATCTCCTTTATGCCTCTTAAAACACGATGCATATATATCGCTTATGTTTGCTAAATTTTTGTTTAAAGATTGCAAGTCATTCAAATTACATGGCAATCAATTGCAGACATATTAAGAGAGATACATATAATAAATGTCCTATACTTTTAATCTTTATGAAAAATAAATTCTGTATCATGGCTTCAAATCATTTAAGTACCTCTATGGTTTGAAGAGAATGTAAGAGAACTGATGTAAAGAAATTACAAGCCAATTGTAACTCATACTACTTTAACTCACCAGTATAAAGAAAATCATAACTGACTGAATGATATATTTGTGTCTAGAAATAGAACACCATTTGTTTACTGTTTAAATCAAATATACTTTTTATGCAGCCTATGTATTCCATTAAAATATATATTTGGAATATATCAATAACTATTTATATCATTCTATAATATCTCAAGAAATTGATTTTTAAAACTGTAAACAGCGAAAAACGGAGCTTTTATAAGTAAATGACTGATTATTGATATATCTTGGCGAAACAACATGATTTTTGCACGAGTAATCTTATGGGACCATGTATTTACAAGCACAAGAGTAACGTGTTTTATTGACTTCTGATTAGATTACATAATTGGTCTTTTTCTACAGGTTTATGCAGACATTAAGGCACATTACAGTTCTATAGCGACATAATCACTTTTAAAAAGGTAATCAGCATTCGATAATAGAACTTACGGTTTTCAATAATTGAATTACACACATATTTTGAAATCACATTATTTTATGTCTGTAATATGGCAAATCTATCTGCAAGACGACAAGTAATATCTCAAGTGGACCGGCCAAGACTGATACAGACGCATGAAGACAGTAGAGATTGTTATGAAGTGGCGGATGCATTGGGTATAAAGAGGGGAACTACATGGATAATCATAAGAAGGTACCAAAGAGACAACAATCGCGAGGTTATTCGAAGATGAGTAGGCGCACACACCCAATGGACCGACAATGATATGCGTGATGCAGCTGTGCAAATCGTGGAAGAGAATGGACAAAGAAAATACTAGCCTACATTCCTCGGTGCATACGACTTGAAAACATTGTTCATAATCATGCTTAATAATTTTATATGTAATACATACTGTGTAGTACTGTGTATTTTTATGTAACTATATTTATATTATTTCAAATGTAGCTTAAAAAATACATGTCTTATTGAAATGAAAATGACGGTAATGAATCTTCTCAATTATATACATTAAACATTATATTTGCCGATATATAATTGACATTTTTTATTCCTGAACTGAATTTACCAATATAGAACTGATTTCACGGTTAGTAATTGTTTGGTATTATTTTTATATTAATGGCTGCAGAAACCTGTTTAGTAAAGACACGTGTATTTCTCCTGTGCTGTGTCGTTTATGTCCGAACTTCTAACTTTACTTCTAACGTTCCAGGCATTAAACGGGCACCACGGTGCCTCAGATCAATATGAGACAGCCTCCACAATAAACGACTCCTCAGAACTTCCCGAGGACTACGCGAGCAACACCTTCAACGTGCAGCTGGAGGAAAAGAAAGCACAATCTATAATAGCCTCATCCGATGGTGCAGTGAATGTGGCGGGTGAGGGCGAGGAGATGACCTTCAGACTCAAGGAGTTCAACCAGATCTACGCCGAGGAGTTTAAACTCTTTCTCTGGCGCCTCGCCTTCAAGCATCTCCGTGCTGCCGAGTGGCAACGTCTTGGTCAGCATTGGAACTTTAAGAGGGAGCATCTGCTCGCTATTGAACATCAAGATGCAGGTTCGTTGCCAGTCTGTCTCTTCACTTGATATATATGTATAACGCTGTAAAAACAAGTTTATTTATATAGCTCTCAAACAAGCAAAAGTTAAAGTTTATAACGTTCATGACAAATTATTATTAGAGTTCTGACTCTCGAGTGTGAATTAATAATGAAATTATTTAGTCATAAAGCATCTGTTAATATTATTATTTAGTTTGTAATTCTTATATGTTGAATACATTTTGTAATAAAAAAACAAATCTCATAGTATTTCACAATTTGCGTTATGTAAGAATATACTGTTTAATTTCTAATTTGCACACCAGTAAACCTTAGCTATTACGTATTGGTCTATTTATTTGTAAATCATAAGTTTACAATCACTTATCTTAGTTATACCTTATAACTATTAATTCAAATAATAATTTTATTGGAAATAAAGAAAATTAATTATTAAAATTGACAAGCTATCGTAGTTTATCATAATAAATATTATAAACATGATACTTGAATCCAATAATTCAATAATAAGTAACATATGTAATATATAGGATACACTCTCAAAACAAAATGAGACTAAATAACAATAAACTAATTTATGAGCTGGTATTTTTTCCATGACATAGTATTGTAGAATATTCATTCTATAAATTTTTAACTTCTTAAAAAAATAAATCTATTTTGTTTTTATAAACAACAATTTCTGAAAGAGATGAAAATGAAAACTTTATTACTTGTTAAACATAAAATATATAAGTTTACTTGTAAGTAAATATATAAAGTATACTTTTTAAAATTTTCATGTGTTTTACTAAAAAAATATGTATTTATAGAGGTCAATTAGCACATTTCAGACGGGATTTCATATTTCATGCAATAACTAATTTAAACTTAATTAAACTTAAATTAAACAATTTACTTAACGAAAGGTTTTCCATCAGTTGTTATACGATTCAAAAGTCTGATTCAGTTTTAATCTTGATTGTACTGCAGGTGAGGTCAGCTATAAGCAGCATGGTTTCCGTCTCCTTTGTATCTGGTTCCACGGAGTTGACGAGCACGAGACACCAGTCCGGGAGCTTTACGAGGCTCTAGTCGACATTGGGAGACGGGAACTAGCCGATCGGATTCGTCGAGAACTTGACTCCGGGTTCACCCGGGCCAGCTCTAAGCGACGGTGCTGCGTTACATGAACGCGTCAGACTAATTCCAAGCAAAGCGGACGATTTATAATCTGGCTGCTTCATATTTTCTTGAATCTGATCGGAAATTTGGTTATGATTTCTATATATAACAATAATTGTGCAATTTGTGTAAGGGAATGCGATTTTTTATGTAAGGCAGAATATATAAGGTGAACTTCTTCTATTAGTATTAATGTTCATTGACATGATAAAATGCCACATCTATTTTCCATACATTTATTTTTGATTGTTTCTAATATCAAAATTAACTTTGTATCAAGATTTACTAATACTCGTAATAACAAAAAATTTCATTAGTAAAAAATTGTGTAAATTTTAAAATTATTTTTTTACGAACTTTAAACCATAGAGTTTGAACTCTTATTAATTTCATGTACATCGCGCTGTATATTTTCGTCAATGTAAAATCGTTTTATTTTAATAAAATTGGTAGACTAAAAGCAGTATTGTATATTTTTAATAAATTAATTTTAAGGGCAATTTTAACATACGTAAGTTATCAGTAAAATATTATTTAATGTCTGTGTATCTAAAATGTTGTACAACACAAACGATTTAATTGCTGTGAATTTAAAAAAATATATTTCGCCAAAGCTTTTGGGTAGCTGAATAGTAGTATTAAACTGCATATATATTCAAAATAGTCATAACATGTATACATGTTTTGTAATACATGTATAATGTATTACTCTATGCATTAGATTAGATTATATAAGAGTTAAAGAATTGACTTCAACACAGCAATGTTTTTAACTGTTCTAAATGCTATCTTTTTAAACTGTAACTTAATATTTACATAGGAAATTTATGCTATATTTTTAATGTATAATACAAATAATTTAAAATTGATTAGACCAGTTAATATTTAATCCATCTCATTACATTAAAATTAATGAAATCATTTGTGACATGTATTCCAAATGCGATATAAAATGTTTTCATAATATTGTGTCAAATTTATAGGATATAGCTTTGTTTAGATGAATGAATAGTTCGTATTAAGCTAACAATTCAAAGGAAGGCATCACAGTATAATATGTATATACATCACACCTAACTTAAATGATGACATTCACTGCTGCTATTCAGTTTTTTTCTACAGTCTGATAATTATTCGACCAGCTATCTGTTCTTATTTTTTATTTGGAACGCTGACAATTTTATCGCCAAATTCCTCAGAAATGATTTCCCTAAAATACTCTTTATTAAATAATGTCTATATCTTCTTTGATATTTAATTTGATATTTCTTTTTTCTCGTGATATATTCATTTCAAGTGTTCTGTATTTTAATTAGAGATCTTTATTTCTTTATAGTTATTGTTTCTGTAAACAAAGATTTATCTAGATTACATAATTATTCATGTTTATTTATCTCAGTATATAAGCAAAATAAATGTTAAATTTGAACACATGTAATTATTCCAACAATGCAATAAGTACCTACTAATTTTGTTACTAAATTGAAAAAACTGTCGAGCACTTAATGGATATGTTAAAGGCATAATTATGTATATATAGATTAGTTATAATGAATGATTGTTTCTTTATTATAGAATGTTAATTTTAAATGAATGAATCATCTCTATATCTTCCCCAGATCTTTTAAATTAAATCCCTATTCATGTGTTGTTTAATATGAAATGCTCATTACTTAATCATACAATTATATAGGTATATTAATAATGCTATATATTTTTAAGTACCTACGCTGTTTTTGTTAACTATAATTTGTATATTTCATTTATTATTTAATTTTATTTACTTGAAATATACGAGGAATGGATAATTTATATAACATTTGCCATTCAAAAATATATTATTTTAAATATGGTTTGTGGATAGTATTATATTCATAATATATCAAGTAGAAATTAATGCATTCACTCTTTTACACATTGATATTTGTAAAAGTTTTATACTTTTACGAAATTGTAAATTGCAAATAAATATATCTCTTTCTATATTATCCCTATTGTTTTGCTTTCCTTATTGAATGTTAATGTATCTATGAATTAATCTACATACAGTATAATCCCGTTATAAGGCCCCCTGGAAATATGCACCCTCGGATATTGAATACATTATTTTGAGTCCCGTAATCTACTTTTCGTACATTTAATTACCCTGGATATATATAAGGCACATCGGTTATAAGATACACAATTTTCAAGTCCCATGAGTGTACGTTATAACGAGATTATACTGTATTTATACGATTGTTTTGTGTCATAAGTATTTAAGAAATTAATTATGTTATAAAAATATTACTTATTCTCAGTAGTTACTATATGAAGGATAGATGTATTATCCTATATTGTCAAGTCTAGTCTAGACAGTCTTTATAGGAAGCTGTTTAAAAACTAACGAGCTTGTTGTATTTTCCTTTAAGTTGAATATATGTGAATATAATTATCATATTTTCTCATCGCGTAACACTATTTTGTGGTGAGAAATAGTAATAACAATAAATATCAATTTCTAATAATTTTATCTATAATCGAAATTTTGATGGCTCATAAACCTAATTTGACGACTGATAGACATTTTTATTTACGGCTTAGAGGTCATCCATATATTATATAATTCGATGATTAGTCTTTAATTCTTAACCACCCACCCACCCGTAAATATACTCAACTTTATATATATATCAAAATAAACATTTTCGTATCAACAAAAAATTTCAAGTTTATTTTAATTTTATGATTGCAATACATTAATCATATCTGTCAACTAACATTTTTAATATAAAAAGTGAATTAAAATATGTTTTTAAGATTCTAAAATTATTACTGTTGTAAGTACAAGGTACATAATATATACATATATTATAGGTAACACTGGCCAAATCACTTTTATAAAGCATGCTTTCTGCAGACATAACAAAAGTGTGAACACTCAACCACCCTCAAACGTTATATAGATAACGTTCCCCTTAATAAACATTTTTAAGTTGGTTTAGAAGCCATTTTTAAAATACGTCTAAATATCGTTTTGAATAAGTGTAACCTTACATGATTTTCAATTAAGTATAGGTAACATACAAGCAAATTTAACATACTACATATATTCAAAGTAAGCAGCATAGTTTGACTTCATTCAGCTGTGCCACTAATTTACACTATATATAATATATAGTATAGTTAAAAATATTAATTATTTTTATAAATCTAGGTATTTTAATTTCATTGAAGTAGTACACACTGTCACAATATTGTTTCACTTTTGTGTGAAAAAAACTTGGGTTACTACACGAGGACTACGTTAGTACAATTAAGTACTCCTCGTTATACTACAGCGGAAAATAGACATGTTATATATATATATAAATATTGGCATTTACCAAAAAAATATATTTTGATCAAAGACAACTTAAACAACTTTAGACTCAGGCCCGTAGCCAGCCTGAGGCAGATGAGGCAACTGCCTCGTCTGTAATTATTGAAAATAAAATGCCTTTTTTGAGAATATTGATGCCTTTTCAATGTACAATTTTATAAAGCTAATCAAATATAATATTGTCTCTCTGCTCTGGTTATTATCGTCAAATGAGCTAGTTATCGCCGCATGAGACTATAACAAGTTATAACATAACTTGCTAGTGACCATTTTTGTTATTACCTCCTTGCGTAATATCTGTTTAGCAGGTATAAGTCAGCCGGGTTGGATTGTTAGAGTGCAACATTTGACGATAAAACAGTTATCGTC
>JAYRBW010061896.1:0-10160 GCA_036023295.1 Invenusta paracnida | reverse complement strand
TAAAAATACATTTAAGCTCATAATTTTACAACGGTATGCCCCCCCCCCCCAAGAATGCATGCAAATCCCTAATTTATTTTCAAATTTTCAAATTTCTCTATGCTTGACATCAATGAAGATAAATATAAGCGGATGGTGTGCGAAGACTACATTGAAGGCAACTATGTAAACATTCATCCCTTTAGGTTTTGTACTTAGTACATATAATATAAGTGTCAATTTATGTACTACTGTGTAATGAAATATTCATATAACATGACAAAAACAAGATATCTTGTATCTATATTTGGATTTGAGTAAATTGCATTACATATTGTAATTACAATATCAGTATATGTTCAATAGAATTCTAAAAATTACATTAGATAAAGTACAAAATATTCTTACTGCGAAAGATTTTATTTATTTTATGGTATATAAATGAGCAAACTTTCGTCGTAAAGTATTAGCGATTACTTACAAGAACATATTGATATATCATTTAAAGAATTTAGAGTAACTATAGTTTTATTTTTTTAAATCAAAAGAGTATATAAAATAAGTTAAATCATTGCAAGCAATTAAAATAACATTAATATTGATTTATTATATGAGGTATACTCATAGATTACTTTATTTCTATTTCCTCCTAGATTTTTTGTAGTTTTTACTTTGTAATGAAAACTCATAAATTTGAGCATTTCACGTATATATGCTCTGTCAAAATATTAACTTAAAAAAATTATAAAATCACGTTATTTGTGGATTAACTCATTTGGAAATGAAAGTTTATATACTCGTACATATGCGTGTTAATCTATAAACATATGAAAAATAAGGATATGAGAACATAAACATATGTTATTTGATAATTTGATAAATATTATATTTTACTTCATTAAAATTTATTAATCATTTTTCCAAGAATTTAATTTCAATTAATCGCTAACTTTAAATCATTGAATATTTTCAATTTATGTATACAACATTAGAATAAAATTTAAATTTATGAGAGCACTGTGTATTTCACGTATGTTTTACAATAAGTTGACAATAACAATAAATATACCCGAACATGCCATGCCACATTAAATTGTTTGAAAAGATTCTGCAGACCGAAGAAAATAAATCATCTTGACGATATGTCTAATCGCTATAATGATGAATGTTTTCCTTAAAATGTTCAACTCAGACTTTTCAATAGATCTTTACATAACGATGTAGGTGACTTTACCAAAAGTAAAAAATACACATATAGAGAAAATATACATATGTATGTACGAAGATTTAGATATCTTATTGCTAACACTTCTCCCCTAATTTGGTTAATTTAACATTCCAATAAATCCTTAGCGATGAATGTAAAAAGAAACTTACTGCCTGTCCTCTTCATATGTTTTGGTTTTGGCCAAGGATACAATCATAGATAAATCTAAAACTAACTCTTCTTCAGTGAGTGGTATATATACTTCAATGTATACACACATATTTATATCTCAGACAGAAAGAGCATCGACAGCTAAATTACTAGTTTGGAAAAGTCCGTCTCAGATTTTGACTTTTTTGCTGTGAAAAAGAGGTGAAAAAATGAGTTGAAGCGAAAGCATTATTTTGTATTATCATATCGATCTGCGATGCCCCAAAATTTCCACACCGAGTTGCCTAATAATTTCCACCACTAATTAAAGCAGCTTCAAGCGATTAAGCTTCCATCTTAATTCTATACAGCTGTGTATCATGGCAGCAGCATTATATGTACGCACATTCGCATACATCACCAGTGAAGTATTTAGAGAGACCTAAATACATTTAATGAGATCGGTTAATTCCTTCTCAAAATACGGGCTAGCACAAATTTTTCGCCAAACGCTTTTCGCTTGACTGTTAAGTGAAATGAAGTAATTCGTTTTAATTTTGTATATTTCCATCGGAATATGTGTCACGCATCTATATATCCACACAGAGACATTAATCTAAGTAGTTATAGTAGCAATAAATTTATCGCTCAACAGTTTCAGAAAAAGATGACTTAGAATTTTGCCAATAGTTTTCTGGCCTTCTTGTATATATATGGAGTTGTTTTACATGTAATCAATGTCTTGAAAGACAGCCGCACAAATAGAATTCATAATACATATATCCATGCTTGCGTGAGGTGATGCTATAAACAATATGGGGAAACTAAAGAGAGATGGTCGTGATATCAAACTTTTACTAGGTAAATTTTATCAAGAGCAAAAGTCAAGCCCTAGCTCTGAGCTCAGCGTGTGAGAAAGATAAGATAGAGTTCACATGAGGCCTCAGATCACCGAATCTTGATCTCTCATGGGAGCAAGGGAAAGGATCATTACCAAACAGACGTCCGAGCAATATAATTTCATGTGAGGCCAATATAATCAGCCTATAAAGCCTGAATTGTACATAAATATATCACCACGACACGGTAGCCCAGAGTAAGTAACAGAAAACTGGTTGGGAAAAAATGACGAGTGATCATTTCATCCATCCTCGACTGACCTGATCTACTCAACCCCAATCTCATTAACTCGCGGACAGTTTTCATAAATATCGTTGTAACTGCTCAATTTTCACTCCTCACTACTAGACTCTGGTTTCTCTTGCTTTTACTTAAAACTGAATTTTTAAAACCAGAAAACATAAAAATGCTGTAAATATATATTTTAAGTATGTCTCATTCTATGTTTCTTGAGCTCTTTTTTAGTATGTATATTAGTAATATATAAGACATACTGTTTAGTCGTATGAATAATTTAGTAACTTTCAAATAATTAACTGTACATGTTTGACAAAAATGGAATAATATAATAATGTTTTGTAATAATAATTTTACATAAAATTTTTTGCGGATGCGGAATTATTGTGATATTTAATTAATATTATTTTATTTATAATGGTTTCACGGTTAAAAATATTATAGTGTTTATATTACAACATAGGTTCAGATAATTTTATTAAACACTTGTAAATAATAGTATTTTCAATAAAAATGTATGGCAATGTATTATATTCATGGGATGGCTGGTAATGAGCTCAAGCCAATGATGAATTCCATTATTCGTAATTTATTAAATCTTCAGAAGTTATTAATTGTAAGATTTAGTTAAAATAAGGGACTTAATTGAATTATAAAATAATCAATAAGAAACCAATATGACATCTATATCAGTAAATAATGAAATAAGTGAACTGTATTAATATCATAAATATATATCCTTATGACATTATTTTATTTATTTTTTTTGTATGTTCCATATTTCCCAACATCTCTCAACTTTCACGACATATGTTTAAAATTGTTTCAATATACATACATAGATAGCAATTTGGAAGAATTCAGTCTGTGGTAAGAAAATCTAATATCACTATATACGCAGTTATCGTGAATATATAGGTACATTCACACACATTTTCAACAAAAAATTATTCACCAGAAGTGGAATCTTCATTTGTGTTTAATTTATGTTTATTTATTCATATATTGCAAGATATCACACTATCCGAACTAAAAAGACATTTAAATTGGTAGTTCATTTTAACAAAACTACTTTTAGGATAAAATATTAATACAATCAACGTTAAAAAAAATGAAAGTTTATATAATCGACATGATCAACTTTATCTTGTGCATTAGAGATGAATAGATGAGATTATATTTTATTATATGCTTATTTGCTTCCTTTCGTGTATCTTATTTTACATATATAATACATGCAACATATGTATGTGTTTCCTTTTATTTTTATCACAAATTGGCTTAACCAGTTATAACATTTGAGTCACCGACATCAATTTTATCTCTTGGATTGGTGAAATTTTCGCTTCTTTTAGTGTTTTCCAATTATCCCGTATAATCTTTAATTCAGATACAGATAAGTTATTACAGAAGCAGAATTTGAGACAAATGAAAGGCGCGAAGGTATTATTAAACTGTTCCCGAAAATTGTATCCCTCAAATTTATTACATTGAACTCGTGCTATAGATACAAATATATAACTACGTATGAATATATGTTTGAACGATTTTGATGACTAATATATTTATGATCGTCAGTTGGACACATATAACTATCCTTTATAGCATACGATATAAGCCGCTTTACGACCAAACCTGATTTCCTTCACTCATTCCATTGATTTAGGAGTAGATACTTTCAGACCAGGCAATATAATAATACCGGTGCCTCAAACACTCAAAAAGATGCGAGTCCATCCCAGTTTCACTGTCGAGTTTCCTGTTGCATAATAGCTCGAGATTTGATCATGACTGTAACCCTCGCAATCCCCACAACATTTCTTGATGATGATTTTGTGATAGATAGAGTCGACTGTAAAACTCAAAATCTCCGAATTAGTGAAATTGTCCAATGATTATTATATTCTATCTCAGTGTATGTGTGTGAAGTAATTAGTATTCAGCAGTTCATTTCGTTTCTCCTCTCTACAATCTTCTCTTCTTGTGCACAGGACTTAAAAATACTACAATTATATCTTAAATATATTTTTCTGTGCAGATAAAAAATGTCAAGTTAATTTTTAACAGTAATCAATATTTAAACATTGTTAATGTGTCAAAAACATCAAAAAGATGGCATAAAATTTAATTAATATTGCTGCTAGAAATTCAAAAAATAATAATTAATATTTCCTATTCAAAGAAATATTACATGTAGAATATTTAAATATTTAAATATACTCATACGAGTATAATACAATTATAATTGCAGACACAAATATTGAACTCATTTTAAAAATCTAAACGATTAATGATTGATCATAATGATTTGTGCGTAATAAATTGTTTTTGTGCATTACTAGTTATAAAATATACCGGTTGACCTTTTTATTTTCAAATATGTTGCAAAAGTTGTTGTAGGTTATATTTTTCACTTGATGATTATTCTTATTTATTCTGTTCAACAGATATATTTCTCAACTTCCCCTCTCTCCTCGTCTTTCTTGCAGGCTATGCAGTTCGTGCAGTGTGTAACAACCGCCAGCCCTTCAGATTCCATCGCCTCGCCCTCTAGCTACACTACTTCCACGCTTCTACCCGGGCCACCACCGGGACCACTACCGCCCCCTACCGCACCAAGGATCGGTATGGCTACAGCCTCACCTGCCCTCAGCGGCATGGGTGCGGCCGGCGGCATGCCCTACTACCCCAATCAACAGTATTCGTACTCGCACCCACAACAACATCCCCACCAACATCCCCATCAACATCCCCACCAACACCACCCCTTCCACGGAGGCGTAGCGGGCACTAATGCGGTCGGTGTTAGCCGTGGGGCTGTGGGCGGCGGTCCCAAGAACGAGCGGCGCCTCTCTGATTTGTCATACTCGGACAGCGGTAAAGGTGGCAGTTTGGAGGACCTTTCTCGCTTCCCCACCTCGACGTCTACCTTTGCCAACCCCAATAATAACAATAATAACAACCTCAACGGTGGTGGTGCAGGAGTCACCGGTGCAGCTGGGGTGACCGGAAGTAATGGCGGCGGTACAGTTGGTAGCAAGCTAGAGCGTATACGCGGTCTCCAAGCAGCAAATGCTGCAGCGGCAGCAGCGGCTGCCAAGTCTTCTGCAGTCCCTTCTGCCACTGCCACCGCCGCGGGTAATCCTGGCAATCAAAAGAGTGGAAGTAATCGTGCCGGCACGTTAGAGCGTGTGGCTTCTGAGGAGAAAGCGACACAAGACACAAATCAGAACTCTTCACCAAGGCTAGTCGGGAAGAATTATAACAATGGCGGTAAGAATCGATCGAATACTCCGGAAACAATGTGTTGAAGTTTTAATTGTAGCTTTTAACTGTGATATATTATTATCCATTGGACTCTTTGTTCTCCACTCTTTTGGTCGAATATTCGTCAGGTCTTGAATAGCAAAAAGATTTTCTTTTTTTTGAAGAATTAAACCCAGAAACACAATGTCCACATAATATGTCCACAGAAAGGTACTATAATAAAATACAACCAGATCACATGAATACCCTGCGTTGACAACATCTATATTAGAAGTATATAATCTTGATATTGCCTTCTTTCCAACTCTTGCGGAAGCTGCATCAGCAAGCGGTATTAATCATTTTGAAGCAATTAAAATAATTTGTATGTTATATGTGTACATATAAAAAGGTTTTGTGATAAACAATTACATCGAAAGAATTATAGTCATTCCATTAACTATTTATTGTGTAAACATACCAGGCCATAATATTATGTACAATATTATCACACCAGTGCAATGTGATTCCACCTGTTAAGAGCAAATGTAAATATAAAACTAAACAAAATAGTTGCATTAAACAATTGTGGCTTATATTTATAAAAACCTCGTATGTATGCATGGACAAAAGATTTGTATTGTGAATAGTTGACATAACATTTTTATGTATACACGCAAAGCAATCTCCTTATACTGAAAATATTTTTCACGTAATTGTTTCAACGTGCAACGCATACCTCAAAATATATACATTTCTACTTAATTAATGTATATTTTAATGAAATATGTATCGTCACACATCAGTTAAGTATACAACTTTATTTTACGTACACGTAAGCAACAATGTATGATTATATTGCATATATATATACTATAATAGTGTATTATAAATACATAGCCAAATACAAAGCCATACCTTTTTAATATTGTGAATGCTTTTTATTACTTCTTTCAAAACTCAATTGTATATTAAAGTTACATATTATATTCATACATATATATATATATTTATAAAACTATATCTAGTGGCTTATATAAATTTTAAAAAGCCAACCGTGCATTGTATACGATTACCTGCCCAGTATACCAAATGTTCTCAATCGCAAGAATATAGTCGAATTATAATTATTTATTTCATGGGAAACATACAATTAGAAGAAATATCATCATATATACATTCCAATGGAAAATACAAATACAGCTTAATCTATATAGAAATCTTATTTAAATGCATACATGAAATTATTTAGGTTCATCATATATGAATGAAAAAGCACTGAATATATATATATATATGTTTTGCCATTTATAATTATGATCTTATCAATTGTAAAATTAACTTTAAATTATTTAAGATAAAATTAAACATTTATTACCAAGTAAAATATGTATAATACCATTGAGTACTACATTCGGTATATTATACAGGTATTATACATACTTTATCATTTTGATTATTATCAAATCAGATGAACAAATTATAATCCGCACTAAACAAGTAACTGTTTTATGCCTCCAAATAACATGCACAACAATGTAAAACATGTTCTCTAATTTTATAACTTAATCGTTTTCATTATAATAACTACCCTTTTCTTTTTTCATGTATATCTTTATTTTCAATTTGCCTAACGTTTGCATATACATACATTATATATATAGCTATATAAGAAATTATTGTATGTACGTACGATTCAAATATACAAAAATGTATAAACCTGGCGTTACATAACCTCAATGTATATCTTTTTTTTATTGTATGAACTTGTTAATTTTGTGTTCAAGGGGCATTGATTACTTGTTTATCAATGTTTTCTGTATCCACTGAGAGGGCACGCACTATATGAAGTCAAGTAAACGTCATATCATATGAGTGTTTTTTGCAAATTATTGACTTTACTTTTTCTTGTGAATTATAAGTATCCTCTTGGGCATTTATGATACGAGATAGAGAAGAACATTGACAATATATAATCTACTATAATTTACTAATCTACCAAATAATATGTAGTCAATTCGCTATTTTACATTTAATAGATATTTTTCACAATTTTCAATTATAACTTCTTAAACAAAAGG
This sequence comes from Invenusta paracnida, assembly GCA_036023295.1. NCBI lineage: Eukaryota > Metazoa > Platyhelminthes > Proseriata > Coelogynoporidae > Invenusta > Invenusta paracnida. The sequence continues at coordinate 2,360 of JAYRBW010061896.1, read as the reverse complement.
ATTTCAAAATATAAATATAATTATAATAAATACTTAACAACCATATTGCAAAAAATGACAATTTTTGAAACGATCAGAAACTTACAGTACTTAAACTTTGCACGTGTAATATTTCATGTCTCATTAAATCACAAATAATGGCACCAATGATGTCATTTTATATCACAGATAATTAAAAAGCATACTGGGGAATAATAAATATTTTACCAAATTTGTTTATAACAAGAAATATGTTTTATTTCCACGAAATATTTTTAATTATTGTATGTTATGATTGTTTCTATTGTGACTATAAGACGTGTCACAATAAAGTTTTACTTTTTTATTTATCTAACTAAAATGTAGTTAAATTTCATAAATATAGACCACAATTTATAAAAATGGGAGAAAATTTACAGCTGTAAAATATGTAATCTCCCAATGGTTTCGCTTTTCAATATAACGCTTAAACAACTAGTTAGTGTTGTTATTATAATTTATTATTATTATTATTATTATTATTATAAACAATTAATTAATATTACACTATACATAGTTGATTAAATAAACGCTTGTATTATATTCTTAATGTCAAGATTTTATCGTTTAAAAGTAATTAGTTGAGAATATTATTAGTTTAATATTACTTTTTGAATATTAGTTCAATATAATATTCACTTATGGTTGCACTTTAGTCAAAATTGGTGCAAGCAATTATAGTCTTGAAGTTTAACAACATAAAAGTATAGGAAAAAATAGTAAGCTTTTTGAATACATTTGATTGATGCTAAAACATGTTTTACAGTTTATTTGTAAAAATAGATTTTAAAGTCTATAATTTTATAATTTCTAAAAATTAATACGGTGATCCCTTTTAACTTTCATAAAATTGAATTATGTGTTAACATTTTTCAGTCAATGTAGGTAATATGTCTGCCCCAGATATCAATATAAATTTTTTAATTACTATGCTTTATATAATCTCTTCTCCGCTCATTATTAGATTTTAGTGTTAATGATTAAAGAGTATTATATTTTGATAAATTATTGATTAAAAAGTATATTTAACAAAATTGAGAAATATAAAAACAAACCTTTTCCCGTTTTGTTGATAGAAAACCTAATTTATTGCTTATTTTGACGTGAACACTCCGGCATAAATCTTTTCCGAGGGTGAGGATATGTCAAAATTGCCCCTCCTTCTTTTTTTACTATCGTCTTTCTGTATCTTTGAATCGAGAAGTATGCCATTCTTTTTTTCTTAATCCTCACAGTTTTCTATTCGAAGAGAAATTACTGACAGTAATCCGGGACACTAGTAGTATTGTTAGGGGTGGCTATAACACATTTATCCTATTATTATATCATACCTCCCCTATTTCTTGTAATATCATGGCGGCGCGCAGTCATAACAAGAATTAAAATCTGACGAATGAAAAATAAATTTAGATGCAGGCAATTTTCTGTATGGATATTGTTATAATGTAAAGTTCACAAATATACGTCTATATGTCATTGTTTATCGGCACTTTATTAAATAAGTACTTTGAGACAAAAAATCGCATACACATCTCCGTTACTGACTAGAAACACAACTTTTCATTTATTAAATATTAGTAGATAGTGAAAAAATAGGATTTTAACTATAGAATTGTATATACATATATATATTTATTTAATTAATTTGCATTTTTAATTTTATTATTACATGCATTTACACAAATACTACTGACACACTTACTATTAATTAAAAACACCATACGTACACTATTAATATACGCTAACTAATTATTTTGAAGAAAGAAAATTAGTTGTAAAAATTATTTATAAAATTAATTGTCAAAATCTCTAATTGGATTTAAAATTATAGTCCCTTTCAAAGTAAAGTATAACAATTACAATTACATAATCGATATTTTTATTATTAGTAAACACTTTATTGAATTTGCTAAAATTGATCAATCTAATAAAAATATTTCTAAAAATTATATACATTAATTTGATATATGCCGTTGAATTTGAAAAATAATTATACGAAGCGAAGTTGAGTGTAATTATTTATTTCAAATTCGACGGCATATATCAAATTAATGTATAATCTATTGATAGTAGAATGCTTTTCAAGGAACTGGAGTATTTCTCAAACTTTGTAATTCAAAACAAAAATTTTATAATAATTCACATATTTGGTAAAATATGAACAATAAACATAATACACATATTTTATAGAAAACAAAGGCCAACATTAATTAAATAGGGGGTTAACTATCGTACAGTTCTATTAAACTTGCCAACTTATCATCAGTGACATTATGAAATGGTCTGCTTTTTTCGTTGTATTCATTATGCAACTATTGATAGATTATGATATATTATGGCGT
>JAYRBW010061895.1:0-10160 GCA_036023295.1 Invenusta paracnida | reverse complement strand
ATGCAGACAACTCTTGGTGAGTAAGCCGAGTTCTTTCATAAATAGAACTTTCGGAATATGCTGGATGTCTTCTTTTTATATTTGCTCTCATATTATTTACAATTATCTGGTTTATTGGCATAAACATCATTATGTATGTTAACAACAATACGCACGTTAATAAAAAATATTCTTCTAAACACTTTATAGTCAATTAGATCTTTTTCAATTTTGACCTCGATTCGGGGTTAGTCCCTAGGGTTTAAGATTAAGCATAGGAAAATTGCATTGAAAATTATTCAAGTTTTTCAATTGTTGAGATTAGTCCGGTATTAACCCTCTTAAAAAGGAGTTAGTCAGGTATTAGTCTTGGACTAACCCTTTGGCTTAATACTTTTAAAACGAGGTCAAAATAGCGGAGTTAGTCAGGTGTTAATACTTGACTAGTCTAAACTCCTGGACTAGTCTCGGACTAATCCACAACTTTGACCTCACCCAATGAGTAATTTTTTTAAATGTTATATTTAAAGATGGCTGGAATAATAATTCATATATTAATAATAATGTTGTCAAAGATAACCTTTCTTCATTCCAAGAGTTCTCACCAACCAGCAACCATCTGGACATTTTTCTTGCATCATTTCTGCATGAAAACCCTGCCTATTCCAATGTCTATGAAGTTGTAAAGATCACCCGTGTCATGTTTTCAGGCCAAGCTGCAGTTGAATGTGGGTTTTCCATAAATTAAGAGGTTCTTTCAGACAATATGAAAGAACTATCAATCATCGCTCAAAGAAAAGTATATGATGCTGTCCAAAGTGTTGGTAGTATTGACAAAATTTCTCTGAATTCTTCACTCCTGAAATTTCTCTGTGGTGCTCATGTTGCTTATCAAACTGCGCTAGAAAATGAAATAATCCAAGAGCTTCAGTCAAAAAAACAAAGAATTGAAAATATGGTTCAACTTCTTTCAAATGAGGCTGATGTCCTGGCTGATCAAGCAGAAGCAAAGGGGATCATGACAATTCTGTACAAAAAGCAATGCTTTGAGAAAGAAGTCAAAGGAATATGCCCTCATAATTACAGACCTTGAGAAACAGATTGACAAAATGAAAAAGTAAATGGTAGCATGCCTTCACTGGACTGACATTTTTTTATAGGAGTAGACTAAGGGGTTGAGGTAATTATCATATTTCCACTTAATGGATTGAGCTAAAATTTAATATACACCTACCTCAAAAAAAAATTACCAAAAGAAAAAAAATCGATTTTTGAGGAGCCAAAGGCCATTAATGTAATTTTTCAACTACTAGAAGGAAAAGAAAGAACGTTTTCACAATTCTCATTGGATATATATGTTATCAAGCATCATTTTTTTTAAAGCAATATTTTTAAAAATTTAATCATTAACATTTGTTTTTTTCTAAAACATAGCCAACTTTAAATTTTCAAAGGCTGGTCATTTAACCAAAGAAATGCAAACCAAAACAATTTTTGTGCCAAAATATTGTTAATCATGTCCAATTTTCAGCTCAATTGATGTCATTTTTGATCAGTTTGGGATATGGGCTAGGGGGTATACAGACCTGGTTAATTGTACGATCTAGGCGTAAGTTTTACGATTTTGGAAGCCATTTTCCGATTGTATGATTTTGGGGCGTTTTTTAGGATTTTCATAATTTTTGATATATGTATTTTTTTCATAGCCATTTTTAAACAACAGGCAAGAATATAAATGCATTTTTGTATGAGTAAATTAAATATTAAGTGTATCATGTCATGTCATGTTCTTACTCTGTTAAGTTATGCATAATGTCAAGTTCTCAATGTCTAGTTAAGTTATAATGTTATTTTGCTTTCTCCTACTTTAGGTCTCACTCCTGGTATCATACAATACAAGTTTTTATTTGGAACACTTTGGATTTAAGATAAAATGTTATTTCATACTATTGTCCTGGGTATGACAATAAACTGCATCCAATGCAAATACAAATGTTTTTTCACTGTCTTACTACTTTTTATTTACTTACTTGCTATTGTTATATTAGTAATTTGTTTGATGTAATTTCATCCCTTTAAAATTGTATATCATTTATTTATAAATACATCCTATAGCTCAGTGAAATTGACTTTTTGTGGTTCAAGTTTAGATAATACACTCATTTTTATTAGTATGTTATAGCGTACATTCGTATGACAACAATTTATGTGATCTTATCCATTTTGCTTGTATTTCATCCTATTACCTACATTTGGTTAATTATTTATAACATACACTTTACTTCAGTCATGAATAAGAAGAGGCCTATATCATGGAAGTTGAAGAAGACCCAACAACACCGCCCAAGACAAAGAAACAATATGTTCAAAGTTATATCCATAGGTAAGCATAATACAGTATATTATTGTCATATACAAAATATTCAAATTTAACAAAGTGTTATATTTTAACTTATCACTATTTGTTGCATTGTCATTTTGCATACAATTTAATTATTACTTAGATTTTTATTAATTATTATATTCATTTATTGTTTAAAGATATGACTCTATTCCGGGAATCAAGTCGTCATCAAAGGGACCTGGATTTGCATTCTGCAAGTATTGTAGTCGCGACATAGATATAAGACACAGTGGTGAAAATGACATAAGGAAACACCAGAGTACAAGGTTGCATGAGGACAATAAAAATATGTGTACCAGTACCCCCTCTGTCATTAGTGCTTTTAAATCAGTAGACACCGAAAATATTGATGTTATCAATGCAGAAACTGTTTGGTCTGAGCTGATAGCTTCTATGAACATACCTCTAACATGTGCGGACACAATAATGAAAACTGTGAAAGCAACATTCAAAGGTTAGTAAAAAAAAAGATAGATTTTTTTATTAATTAGATAGCTTAAGATAAGTTTCAATTTGACAATTACATTTTACATATCTGTTATAACTTATTTCACTTGAATAATTAGATAGCTTTATCAAAATTAATTATCAACTTTCCAATATATCAGATTTTTATTATAATGTATACACATTTGTTATATCACCCAAAAAGGACAAAAAGCATGTTAGCTTTGACAAAAAAAAGAACTGAAATAAATTTTGTTAGCACTTATAAAAAACGATTTAAAATTCTCATTTTTCATTAAGTAGCTAACGCATGAAGTATTTTATTATTAGATTCAAAGATTGCCCAAAAATTCGAATGTGGTCGAAAAAAAACAATGGAAATTATCAAATACTTGGCTACTGATGTTCGTAGTGATGTTGTGCAGTGCATGCAGCAAGGACCATTCAGTTTGGCGACAGATGGAAAGTAATGATCAATGTGACAAACAATTCCCAGTTGTCATTACATGTCTTGGCTTTGACGGCATTGACACAAGACTACTTTCCATACCTATATTGAAGAGCAGTGCCACAGGTAAATGCAACCTCTTTCCAATACTAATGGATTACTGAATAAGTTTATAATAGTTTTCTTGGTCTATTTGAGCAACCAACCTGTCTATATTATTATTATTTTAGTGTTTATTACCAACATCTTAAAAGAATGTATGTATTTATAAAGGGCTAATTATTTTTATATATTGTATTTTAAGGTGAAAACATTGTCAATCTTCTCAGAGGAATTAAGTCACTATGACGTCAACTGAAAAAACTGTTTGGCTTTTGGCACTGATAGTGCTAACATCATGGTGGGAAAACACAATGGTGTATACGCCTTTTTACAGAAAGAAAACGATAACATCTTATCTAGCAGCTTGCCCCTGTCATCTTCTCCATCATGCGGCTGAAAGAGGAGCTGCTGCTTTACCTTTCCTCATTGATGAGATTCTAACTGACATTTACTACTACCTGGAGAAATCCAGTAAACGACTGGCTTCTCTGGAAGAGTTTCAGATGTTGCACAGTTTGGAACATCACACTATTTTGAAACATGTGCCAACAAGGTGGTTGAGTGTTTTTAAATGTTTGAATCGCTTAATTGAAAACTGGATAGCTTTAAAAGCATTTTTTGCAGCAGAACTATCACAACACAAATCTTCTTTAATGTTGCATTTTCCTCCCAGACTTGTGTCAATAAACTCTTTTTTCAAATCCGGCAGCAACCTCAGGTATTGCCTTTTTTTGCAATATGCACTCAAGCCTTTCCATGACATCAATGAGAGGCTTCAATCAGAAGGACCACAGATTCATTCTCTTAAGAGAACACTGTGCATGTTTCTGAGTGATCTTTTTGCCAGATTTGTGAAACCTGCGGCACGATTTGACAAGATTTGACAAAACCGTCACTGATGTCAAGTTTGAGGAGCACCAAGTACCAGATTCAGACTTGATGATAGGCCAGGAAATGAAGGTATATCTTGCCGGTAAAAGGGATGCCGGTAAACTTAATCCAGAAAATTTGAAGATGTTCTATGGTTCTGCTGGAAAGTTTAATCTGCATGCATGCAGATACATATTGAAGAAGTTGCCGATAACAGATGAACTACTGTCCAAAGCCGAGTTGGTTGATGTTGACAACCAAATGAATACCAGCTGATCTGACATTGATTACTTCTTGGATTGTTATCAATGCATTTTACCTGAAGGTATGTTACTAAAATATAGACAGTCAGGATAATTGATAAATGTTTTTATTTTTTGAAAATATGTACTGAATAATATGTTTTTAAGCGCTTTCTAAAACAGATTAATAAATTATGTTTATGTATCAATCATTTCTGTACTTAGGTAAAATAATAAAGTCAATTAGGACACAATGTAAATATTTACTTTGTACTTACCTACATATTTCATTTTTACTAATTATTATTTTTTAGGCGTATCCCGAGATGATATTGACATGGAATTTTCCAACTACCAAGCTGCAAGTCTTCCTCCAGAAATCAAAAAGGTGTGTATTAATTTATTTAATTACCTTCAAATGGGGTAACTTGACACCTTTTTTGAAGTTCTACACAAAATATTTGCTTCTGATATTTACCTCTCTCTTTTCCTTCAGGATCGTGTGGACCACACATGGATTGCAATTGGTCAGCTCCGGGACAGTATTGGGGAATTATGCTTTTTCAGACTATCGCGTGTCATGCTCGGAATCCTCACCATCCCACACTCCAAGGCTGCTTGCAAGAGAATTTTTTCTCAAGTTCGGAAAAATAAGACCACCATGAGGGCCTCTATGGGATCAGAAACACTTGACTCTATTCTTGTTTTGAAAGGCCAACCAGGTCCATTCAACCCTGCAAAATGCCATTCACCAAACAAATTACGAAAAATTAAATGTTACTATCAATCCTTAAAAAATATGATAATTGAAATTGATTACCTATGGGTTTACCTCCGTCTCCGGCCATTCTTGCAAAAGTTACTTTGCCATTACTTAATCATGTGCCTGTTCTACATCCGGATAGTATAATCTGGATTCATTTAGATGATATTTTTGTATATGTGATTCATCCACTTATCTGTTCATGATCTTATCTGTACTTTCAAGTCAGCAGGTTTTTCGATTAACCTCAAGAAATCTTAGTCAAGATCAACTTTTTATCATTTTCTCTTTTGTTGTGTTCCTTTTGGTCAATTAGTTTTCTCTTTTTGACAATACTGTAAACTGACAGGATTTTGCTGTCTTGGGTATTATATATGCTTATGTAATATTGTTCTCTATAATTATTATTTTTTGTACCATTCACACACAGGTTGTTGGGTGATTGAATAAAGTGTTGAAAAAGAAAATTATATTATTCACTATTTGAACATTGTGTTGAGGACCATTTATACGAGTATATTACATATTATGTTTTTTGGTTATATTTTACGATTTTTAGGGTGTTGTTGTATGATTTGGGGGGTTTCAGGGTAACCAGGTATGCATTTACCCTATTAAAACAATTAAGCATAATTATTCCAGTTTATTATATATATATTCTATTTTTTATTCCTAATAGAGATGTGCAACAGAACAAATAGACACAGCTGAAATTTGAATTTTAAAATTGTGTACAGGGCAGATACAGGATTTTTGTAATGGGGGTATGCTGAAAAAAGGACACTTGTTTCCAGTACTGATTTTTTAAGAAAAGGGTTTTTGAAAGACTATTTTTGTTACATTTTACTGATATACATTTTACTGTTACTTTACATTGATACTATCCTTTATAATATAGTATTGCAATATATAAATTAAAAACATTTTTTTATGTTATAACTTATTTATTTTCTGAAAAAAATTTTAGTTGCAGCCAAGAACTCCACAATCACCATTATATTCTATCTATAAAGTATAATATTAATAAGCTATATCAAAATTAAGTGAGTTTTTATAATGGTGTAAGGAAGAAATTTCCATGCTTTTAAATAATAGATATCAATACATTAATCTAACAATCTATATACTAATACTATATCTATGCTGTCTTTCTTTAAAATTAAGTCTTAAGTTTCTATTTAATGCTAAGATTTAAAATTTAAATGTATGATCAGGGATGCAAAAATCACTCACCCACTCGCCCAGGGCGAGTAGAACTGAATCCGGGCAAGTATATTTTCTCAGTTAATGTGTAGAGAAAACAGTAGTCTGCAGACTATATGGTCATGTTACGTATAGCAGCTATCATAGGCATTGATGCAACAGCGATAAATTAATATATATGTATTCCTTACCTAGTGTATCTATTAATCTGTATACAGTGTTATGATGCTGCCTATCTGTAAACCGCTACATTAACATAGCTAGTTACTACATGTGTCATGATAGACAGACATAGAGAGACATTGATTAATCTGTTGTCAAATAATCGATTGTAAATCACCATTAACCAATCAGGTTGTCAACCTTGTCAATCTTGTTATTGACAAATCTGTGGGCCTGTCTTTTATTGCTGTATCATTGATGCCATTAACCAATCAAGTTAATCTATGCGGATTCCCTAATTATAACTCAAGCGTAGTAATCTATTACAATCAAAGATGTTTAAATATACTATCTAGACTAGACACTCGTTGAAATATCTGTAATTTCGGTTTTGAATCAATTTTTTGTTTGGTAGGCAAACAAATAAATTTACTATCTTTTAAAGTATAAACGGTCGATTTTCAAACAGGAAAACGTACCTGATACAAAATACTGATATGAAAAGGAAAACAATATACATGTGCATCAGAATGTTAGCTATAACATATGTTATTTATAGCAGTATAACTTAAATAATAATAAAGTTTGTCAATGACCACAATTTTATAAAAAAGATGCATAGTTTTGACTTAAAGTTTATGTACTCATCCTTTTGCATACCAAATTTCTATAGTTATAGTTGATTTTGATTGGCTGTGCCTAAGATGTCAACCAAAGAATTACATATATTTTGTATCTCTTTCTATTATCATGTCTAGTCTATGTAGATAGTATATTTAAACGTCTTTGATTGCAATCTAGATTCTAATAAATGACAATATGTGAACATTTATTAAGGGAGTTGAACAGAACCTCTACCTAAAAAGATATAGTTTGATAAGAAAAAATATGATAAAGAACAAGAAAGTTTCTCGATAAAAGGATGGGAGGAGAGGGAATGGCTAAAATATGACATTTCAAAGGATGTCATGTATTGCAACTGCTGTCAACAAAACTTGCCAAATGAAAAGGGTCTTTTTGTTATTGGTACGAATGTCTTCAAGCTGGAAAGTATAAAGTCCCATGAAAAATCAATGTTGCATGTTCAAAATAGACTTTCCTATATAGCTAAAAATGCACCCCCAAGTACCACAAATACAGAGGAAACAATTGACACATTGAACAAGACACAAATGGATAAAGTGACTAAGTTGTTTTGGACAGCACATGCACTTGCAAAGAAGGGACGCCTATTCTCCAATAAATAGTAATATTAATTGGAGAACTGACATATATCCAATGTGGGTGAGACAGGCGAATAAGTTAGTTACAAGTCACTTGCCCAGTGGCGAGTTAAAGATTAAGGAGCCACTCACCCCAAGGCCGAGTGGATATTTTTGGTAGTTTACTTCCTTGTTATAGCTCTTGTTACTATTAACTTTGAAGGACTGGGCTTCTTCTTGGTGTTTTGTTAACATTAATCTGTCATTATTTTGAAATATACTGTAAATTCTTGGAGGCAACATTTGCATCATTCTCCACCTACAAATTGAAACAAAATGGTAGAACTCAATTATCAAACATGATAATGCCCAGTCACATTCTTCAAATGTGACCAGAGAATTCATTGCCTCAAAGTAAATGCTGCAGTTTATTTAAAAGCAAATATTTAAGCCATTTACTAAATTAAACAGAGTACCTTCTTGTTGGTTATAGTAAAATAAAAACAAATGTGAAAAAATGTGAAAAAATAAGTATAAGTTTCTTGTTGTAAAAAACATACAAAGTGCAAAATTTTACAGCACATAACTTATAGAGGTATTTTTAAAAAGATGTAATTTTTTGAAAGTCAGATTTTAAAAATATCAGGACAGTCAGTCAAAATTGCTTTAAATATTGGGACTCCTGACCAAATCAGGACAGTTGGCAGGTCTTCATTTTGACTTGGTGATGTTATGACATGCATCCATGAATTTATATGGTTTCATATGTAAAAAAGTAGGAAAAATTATCAAAAAATTGAAAATATAGGTCTGTGAGGTCTGAAACTTTAAAGTAAACAGTTTTTTTTACTTGTGAAATTGTAAACTTATGTATTGTGAAACTCACCCAAGCCAGGAAGTGCATTTAAAATCAGGTGCACATCATAACATCACCAATGTAAGTGACAAGGTATTATTATAATCAAACATTATTCTGAACGGAACCATTATCACTTTAATTCATGAGTTACATTCAGAATTAATAAATGAACCATTTTATATGCATTTCAAATATATATTGTATTTAAACATAACAATCAAAATTTGTTTTTATGTGCTGACACAATAAAAAATCTTAATTTTTAATCAGAATTTTATTGGATGTAAGTTAAAATCATATATAGTCAATATATAGTTAGGCTCTATATTTACTCAATGAATTAAAGTATTACAGACAAACCATGATATAACAAAATTCAAGGGACAGTTCATATTGTTTCACTATACCAGGGTTTTGTTATATCAATATGGAGGTTTCAACCTACAGTAAAATAGCAAAACATGTATGCAATCATCCATCAGTATTTTATTATGTCTGATCTCTGTGTAATAAATAAGTACACAAAGTTCTTCACAAATAAGTACCAAATTTACATAAGTTAAGAGAGTATCAGGTATCCCATAAAAAAGCTATAATAGAAGTAAAATTATATGAATTATGTTAACACGTATATATGTAGATTATCAAGAAAAATGTATTAGCTATTGCTGTTTACAGAAGCATTCATTTTTGACTGCATTACATGAATCAGCTGCTAGCTCAGCAGCTAGAGCATGCTATCAAACAATTTATTCACTCTTTCACAAGCTAGTGACAAATTACCCATACAGTAGCAGCTCTGACTATACAATTATTGTTCAGGCCCAGCCTACAGAACAAGTATAAAATAATTACGCAATGTTTTAACTGTTACCCTATATGTTTTCTCAACTGAGGATGGTGTATTGTTATCAAATTTAAATTAGTGAACAGACAAACATCTCTGTACACAAAATGGAACTAGATTAATCACTCCATTAAATATGTTATATACCAATTAAGTCTTTGATAGCTTGTTGTGATGCTGTTTTATCAAGGTTTTAGGAGACCAGGCGCAGTCTCAGGGGGGAGCCTGGACAGCACATGCTCCCCCTAAGCTAATCTTGGTGCCTAAATGAAAAGTAAATTCATACCCCAAAGAAATGCTTTTTTTGCTGATGCCGCACCTATATGAAAAGTAAATTCATACCCCTAAGAAATGCCTATTTTGAACTTTATAAATATGTCTAACAGTCAAGTTATAAGCAAAAATTTAATATATGATAAAATTTTACTAAAATAAATTAAAAAATTAACCATAATTTTTAATAAACTTTGAGGTGCCATTCAGGCAGCTGCCTAAACTATTTTACTAGCAACATTTCCTATTCGACAATGAAAATAATCAATAGCTCTCCTAGCATGAGTCATGCACCTCGCCTTGCCTGCATCCAGGCAAAGCATGCAAGAAGGATATTGAATTGTCAGATTATAATAGTG
>JAYRBW010061894.1:0-10161 GCA_036023295.1 Invenusta paracnida | reverse complement strand
AAAAGATTTATCTGTCATCAGCACACTCCAGTACAATATGCATTTCACCCTTATTTGGGATCGTCAGTTGCACATAGATAGTGTCAAACTTGGTACCTCATGATTATAAGTCAGCAACTTTAACCATGCGAATGGTTTGTACCGTTGGATACAGAAATATGCTGTATCCAATGATTTGTACCATTTGCCAATGGTTTGAACCATTTGATACATCATATTTTATAAAGAATAAAAATTCATTATGACAACCAAAAGATTAAATTATAAATAATTTTTAAAAATTCCAAATATTATTATTATTTTTAATAACTTTATCTATTAAAAAAAATTTATTTACTAGGTCGAATATTAGGAATAATTTACAATTAGACAAAAAAATCTACAATAGTTTGAACCATTGGATCCAACCATTGGATTCAGCATATTTTATAAAGATTAAAAATTAATTATGACATAAGATTCAATTAAATACATAATTTTTAAAAATTCAATAATTATTACCTATTCTTTTTAATAACTTCATCTATCAAAAAAATGTATTTACTAAGTCGAATATTAGGACTAATTTACAATTAGACAAAATAATGTTCTATTCTCCAACAGTTCCAACTATTCGAACCATTGGATACAGCATATTTTATAAAGAATAAAAATTAATTATGAACAACAAGATTAAATTATACATAATTTTTAAAAATTCAACAATTATTATTCTTTTTAACTTAATCTATCAGAAAATTTAATTTACTAAGTCCAATATTAGGAATAATTTACAATTAGACAAAATAAAGTTCTATTCTCCAACAGTTTGAACCTTTGGATCCAACCATTTGAACCATTGGATACAGCATATTGTATCCTCCAACCATTTGTACCATTCTCGAATGGTACAAACTGTATGAATTCACTTATGGTATGCAACAATTACAGGGATGGGAAATCACTCGCTCAGTGGAATTGAATCCGGGCGAGTGGTTTTCAAAAATCAATCGTCCGGTGGGCGAGTACATTTTCTCAGTTAATGTGTAGAGAAAACAGTTGTCTGCAGACTATATGTGTTATGTTTAGCAGCTTTCATAGACATTGATGCAACAGCGATATATATTTATTTCTTACCTCTTACCTAGTTTATCTATTAATCTGTGTACAGTGTTACAAGCTGCCTATCTGTAAACAGCTACATAGTTAGTCACTACACATGTCATGATAGACAGACATAGAGACATTGATTAATCTGTTGTCGAATAATCAATTGTAAATCACCATTAACCAATCAGGTTGTCAACCTTGTTATTGATAAATCTGTGCACCTGTCTTTTGTTGCTGTATCATTGACGCCATTAACCAATCAGGTTAATTTATTTGGATTCCATAATTATAACTCTGGCTTGGTAATCTATTGCAATCAAATACGTTTAAATATACTATCTAGACTAGACACACATCAAAATATTTGTAATTTTGGTTTCAAATCGATTTTTTGTTTGGTTGGCAAAAATTTTTTTTACTATCTTTCACAGTATAAATGGTCAATTTTCAAACCGGAAAATGTACCTCATAGAAAATACTGATATGAAAAGTAAAACTATAGACATGTGCATCAGAATGTCAGCTAAGTATAACATAAGTATGTAATTTATAGGAGTATAACTTAAATGATAAAAAGTTTGTCAATGACCATGATTTTATAAAAAAAAGATGCACAGTTTTGATTTATAGTTTATGTACGCATCCTTTTACCTACCATTTCCATAGTTATAGTCAATTTTGATTGGCTGTGCATGAAATGTCAACTGAAGAATTATAATATATATTTTGTATCTCTTTCTATAATTGTGTTGAGTCTAGATAATATATTTAAATGTCTTTGATTGCAATCTAGTTTCTAATAAACAACAATATGTAGAAATTTATTAAGGGAGTTGAACCTCTACCTAAAAAGATAAAGTTTGATAATAAAAAATTATGATAAATAAGCCAGAACAAGAAAGTTTCTTGATAAATGGATGGAGGAGAGGAAATGGCTGAAACATGACATCTTAAAAGACATCATGTATTGCAACTGCTGTCAACAAAACTCGCCAAATGATCAGTGTCCCTTTGTTATTGGTACAAATGTCTTCAAGCTGGAAAGTATAAAGTTCCATGAAAAATCAACAGTGCATGTTCAAAATAGACTTTCCTGTATAACTAAAAATGCACCCCCAAGTAACTCAAAAGCAGAGGCCTCAATTGAACAAGACACAAGTGGATAAAGTGACTAATTTGTTTTGGACAGCATATGCACTTGTAAAGAAGGGATGCCCATTCTCAAATAAATAGTAATATTAATTGGGGAACTGATATATATCCAATGTGGTGAGACAGGTGAATTTAAGTTAGTTAAAAGTCACTCGCCCGGTGGCGAGTAAGAGTAAGAAGTCACTCGCCTGGAGGGCAAGTGGATATTTTTTGTAGTTTGTATCCCTGTAACTAATTCAAAATTTTGACATATATATATATATTAAATAAAACTTTTATATATAAAAAAATAAATTAAAATTAAATGTACTAATTTTGATTAGATATAAATCTATTATTCATTATATTATTGTTCTTTTAATAAAATATCAAATACAATTTGTATTACTTGACAGATAACGATTAGAATTTTGAATATGAAGTAAAAACAAGTAGAAATTCCTATATATATTAAAAATTGTCCTATAATATAAAAACAATTATAGTGACATATATTTTGACATACTTATTTAAAAATTCTATATTTTAAAAATAAATTTTTGAAACAATTATATATGTATATATAATGATTTATAATTCTTTTGTATTCAAATTATTTATATATCAAATATTTTTTTATATCTTTTCCATTAATTTAAATTATTTATTTATTCTTGATAATAAACTATTTTTTATATATGTAGATATTTTTAACATTAGGAACATTTTTATATGTCAAATATGTAGTAATAAGCTTTTCAGTATATATATGTTAATGTAAATTTTATCTATCATTTTTTTAATTATTTCTAATTTAATTTTTTAATATAATGTTTGTAGGTATTTTAAGGCTTATTTTAATGCAATATTATTTTAAATATTGGCAACTTTACTGTTACAAACAGTACTACTGACCTTTGTAATATATTATAGATTATTTTTTTCAGTGCCTGTTGTTTTTTACATCTCTAAAAATAAGTCAATAACTAAACTTAAATAAATGTATGGCCAAAATTCTATGACTATGTTTTCAGTATGTTTTCTTGTATTAAATATACTTTAAATCACATAGTAATATTATTTAATATAAATGGAGGATTTTTACAGTTAAATTGATTGTCTCAAATTTCTTAATTACCTTTAATTCAATAAAGTGATGTTTTTCCTATAATTTATTATAGCTTTAAACATTTAATTTAGAATGGCAAAATGAATTATACTATCAGATTTAAAAAGAAAAATATAAAATAAGAATTTTGTATTCATAAATGTAGAATTTCTCAATTTTTCTAATTTTGGTACTTACTTAGGAATGGAAAATTATACAATATATGCACACAATACATTTTTATTTTTTATGAGGAGCAACAAATATTGCATTATGATATTTATATTTTTTTCAAAAGGTTATAATATATAATCCAGCAAAATGTAAATAACAAAGAGTATTAAAACTATCAATATAATTATATACCTATTAAGTTTGTCATCTAGTGGCCTATAAAAAATTAGTATACCAGTATATTTTGGATTATCACTACTGTATAGGTATATGATCTCATATATTCACCAGCTATATATTATTATATATTAAGTTTTCACTAAAAATCTTAAACCAATAAAGCTATTGTTTCATTTTTCCTGACTCTATGAATATCCATTTCCCCTTTCACTGCTTATTCAATTTTTTATTGATTTTCCCTTACTAGTTATGAATTCTATCCTTACTTCTAAATGTTCACAACTTAAATATTTCTTCTGACAATGGTACTATATAAAATTTAAAGATTATCCATATTTTATATACTAGATAAGATATTGTACAAGTGATAAAATAATAATTGCAGGTAAATTTGATATATGTTATCATTAATATTATTATAATTGTAAATTTTCTTAACATTGGTTACTTAGGAGCATAGTATACTATATTAATTTATATTACAATTGCTCTTTATTTCATTTAATTATTTAATTACTATTTTTTCAATTGAAAAATATGTAATTATTACTTATTTAATATACAAATAATACTGTTATCCTTTCCAAAATATTTAAATTGGAAAAGGGTTAAATTCTTTGTTATTTTAATTGAATTAAGGTATAGTAGATTTTCACAATTGATCATTTCTGGGGAAAATCTACAATACACTATTTAATTTAATTTTATAATTAGTATCTTTCTAGAATTTTTGGAATTGTAAGGTCAATGAAAACAGATTATGCAGCAGTGGAAACAGTAAAAAATCAAACTTTTTCCACGGTTATCATATTTAATTATATAAAATTGCACTCCTTTTGAAAATTTCCAGAAATTTAATTATTTCCATATGTTAGTATTATAATTATGAATTTACCAATCTTATTGAAATAAAAACAACATGATTATACATTTTTTGTAAATTAAGATAATAATGCTACTCCTTTTAATTGTTTATCAATATATATTTTAATTTTGAATAATATAAAATACAGAGCATAATAGAAAGGGTTTTGGTTAAAGCACACATGTTGTCAATGATTTTGTGTTACTTGTTAATGTTGCAAACTTTTTATAAATAACTTTCGATACTGGGTTTACCTATGTTTATTATTACTAAATCAATAATGGATAGAAATTGCTGTTTCTCTTTACTTAAATAATTGCCACTTTCTTAGCTGTATCTCTCAGTTTTAAAATGTCAGCCAGTTTCTTGATATATCTATGAAATTCATATATATTAGATTATCATTTCTTTTTTTTTTGCTCACTCATATTTCCCAGTAAATGTGGATGGTTTTAAAATAAATCAAATGTATTTTATGGTACTGTCATAATTAGTAAAAAATATTTTTTTTCTTTAAAAAATATGTAATAAATTTGTCAATTATTCAACAACAATATTTTTTGTTATCCTCATATATGTATATATATTAGGACACAATTCATACACCAAGTAAGTTAATTTTTATATCTAATGAAAGTTTGCTTAAAAAAATAAGTACAGAAATAAGTAATAGCAAAATGAACCAAATGATTGTTCAATTTATCTGTGTATAGCATGTAAAGGAGTATATGACTTTCTATTTTATAATTTACTACTGAAATATGTATATATTTTGATAAAGCTATAACATAAATAGCTTTCTATGCTTGAAAGTTTGTCTTGTTCAAAACAGGGCTGATTAATTTTGTAACATTTTATAATTCATGAAAATTGATTAAATTGTAATAACAAACATATTTTTCTATAAAATAAAATAAGGAGTCAAGAGCTCTTGCCATGAACACCTCACTTCAGAACGTATATCAACACAGAATGCAGTGTAACAATACCATGGAAGTCAGCATTCTATCGTGGAACTGGAATCTGCTTCTTCTCAGATTTGCAGAAGCAATCCTGATAGATAAAGAGAAACCAACGATCAATAACAGAGCAGAGAGATAGGAATGCCGCAGCTTAATCTACAACTAACTAACATCCTCCCTCTCTCTCTCTTCTGATTGACTCCTGCAACAACAGTGACACTCTGACAGATATTATGCATTATGTAACCATATATATAGCAGTTCACTCTGTACCTCTCACTGTATCATTTTATAATTGCACAAATAGGGTGTTTTACACCAAAAGCTCGTAATATACATCAATAATAGCAGCAAGAGCTCTTGACTTCTTATTTTATTTTATAACTAAAATGCTGCAGTGGGCCAACATGTTTTAAACTAGACTACATTCCAATTGATATAATATAGCTTGATTCAAAATGGTATTAACTTTCTAATAGGTGCCATTTTTAAAAATAGAAGTTTTGTGTTATATTATGTTTCGTTAATCTAATTAATACAAGTATATTGTTAATTTAATTATTCAATGAAGGTTTAAAGCAATTTAGTGGTCATGAATTTGCCAGCCAGTTGTGGAAATAGCTCAAAACTAGTCCAGTTCATATTTGGTTGCCAACATATTATATAATTTATATATTAATTCTCATCCTATTTCATCTGCTACTCACTACTCAATATTATTACTATTTGTTTTGGTAGAGCCAACCACAAAACATTTTATCAGTATTATTTACTATGTTAACAATCTTCAAATTAACAGTGGAAATAGTAGAGCTGTTTTAGAAGGTTCAAATAAAAATCCTTCTTGCATATATGATATCATATTGTTGCTGTGATTCTGAACTCACTTTCGATGAAAAATCTACTGCCTGAAAGAAGAGTAGTAGAATATACATCAAATCATTAGAGCTATGAAATATACATTTTATAGAAATTAAAATTAGCAAGCAATGCAAATGAATAGAAATATTTATCAAACGTGTTGCCATTGTTACTATCTAATTTATGTTACAGATAATTATCAGAGAGATAGATATATTGTAGTTCAGTTATTAGAATAATTTATAAATTAGTATATATTCAAATACACACAAACAAGATAGGAATGACTTCAATGTATTGATTAAAATTTTCTTTAACTCAATTTCAATTATTTTAAAATGAGCTTTGGTTTTGATTGCTTATAGAATCATAACAATATATCCAGCCAGTTGTGTAGGCAGTTAAAGATTTTGTTCTAAAACCAAAACTTCTAAAATGGATTGTTTAACAAATTGAAATATCTTCAAGTGCATATTTTTAGATAGATTTTTTTTATTCCGATATTTTGGTCAGATTTTTAAATAAACATGAAGAAGTCTTCTTTTAATAGATTCTTAAAACATGTAACCATTTCGTACACAAATCTGACTAAAAAAATGGTAGTACTAGATTAATTATTTAGATATTTGCTGCATTTTGACTTCTTACTTTAAAGATATGTTTAAATATATGTAAGATAGCTCTTACAAAGCCAAACTAACGATTTTTAAGTCGTTTTAGGTATCTAGTTCCATTCTTTCCACTATATAGTTTATTTCATGTTATCCAATAACAAGATAGGACAACAAATGATACAGTCTGATATTGGTTTTGTTTTCCCTTCCAGCGCCTATTTTATAAAGGACTGATGCTGTTATTCTGGCGAAGATGTCCACTCCTCCACATTTTCATTCATTTATTTTCACTTTTATCAGGTGAGTGAGTCCAACAAAATATTTCTTACAAAGGGGATTTCAGATATATGTTATTTGACACCGCCAACTTTGTTAATGGTATCAATACAATCTTTTTTACTAAGCCACATGTCTACCAGTATAATCTGTAGAAAAGTCATAGCTAGCTTCCTTCAATCATTTGTCAATCTTGTATTGTTTTAGAATTTGGTGCTTGGTCCAAATCCGCCGGAACAGCCCTCAATTTTGTGCCCAAACTAATGCACACTAATGGAACGCCCTACCAGTACCCGTCACATGACCTTGTAAGTCACTTTACTACTCGACTAATGGTTGACTTTTCTTGAAAGTAAGTCACTCCATGTTGTTTACTGTATCTTATTAGTTCACAGTAGGCTACAGTGCACTTCTATGTCGACTCATATTCTACAGTCTATTTATATTTATTCAGCTGAGTCAGCGACTCAAAACCAACTGGTTCTCAATGACTCAGGCTTTCTTGTTCTTTTTTCTGACGCATACATAGTCTCTTGAACAATCTGAATACTTTCTTGCCTTCTAAAGATATATATATCTGCGTGCTTGACGCTTAACAAAACCTTTTGTATTAGAAAGTCTTAAATATTGCCTTTTTGTGTATATATTTATAGTTCAATGCTCATTAATAAATTTACGATTCATAATAACTACAAATATTGTGATTCATTTTAAACGTTTATAGCACATGATTTTTTTAAATTATGAAGCACCAAGCTGGCTTAAATTTAGGCTGTTTCTGAAATATATTTATTATTTTGCAAAATATATACAGTATCTCGGCATTCACCAGAGGCAATTTGGTATGTCTACGCTGTGTACTATGTCTCTCTGGTTTCTATCCAAACACTAAGATTAGATATTATGTTTACACGGCGAAGACCAGTTGGTCTACGTTTGGTGTCTTTTTACATGGCCATATCTCGTGATCTAACTTCGATTTCGACCAACGTGTTTATGCTAAATATAGTCGTCCTTAAGCTATCTTACAATTGTTTTCCGCCCTTTGCATAATCAACCTCTATTTCAGTGTATATTGTGTTTATCCACATCGTAATATATGCTTAACGCCGTCAGCCATGTTGTTTGTGCATCAAACGAGTTCCCGTCATGGTTTCGGGTTTCATGTTTATTCCTTCGTTGTACACAAGCAGGCATGGTATTATAGACCTCGGCACAGTGTGACACCCACTTTATGCGCCATGTTCCAGTCACTTTTATCAATAAACATTTGGAACTTCGTTTTAATTTAAAGTTATTAAAAACAATTTGTTATGTCTTTTCTTTCTGAATTCAAATTGCTGTATTTTATACATTCCTAGGCTATATTTAACGGCTATATCTCAGTAACTAAGGAACCGATGACCTAATTTCAAAATGTAGTCTTTTAAAATATAACGGAGTCACTTTTTTCAACTGCTATACAGAAATAATTACGTGACTCTAACAATAACAACAATTAGTAACCAGAATCTGAAATTAAGGAATCTATGCAGCGCAAATCAGTTGGTAGCAAATTGGAATCCCAGTATTGACTGCTAACTTTTGCACTTAACAAATTAACTGGTTTTCTGTGCTTAGGCATGACGCCATTTGATCGATGAGATTTCGAATAGCATTAATCAATAGTACTACATACTTATTATCGATGATTGTAATTCAATGAATGCGCAGGTAGATTTTGTACCGTGAACTGTGTTCCTTTTCAGCCGTCATATCCGAGTGTTCTGTGGCTGATACTCCCGGATCCTGGAGGTTCCGATCTCACGATTCACCTCCTTCAAGAGACTCTAGCCGCAACTCACTTCCCAATCTTTATTCGACAGGGCGAACAACAACAACAACTCTTGCCACAGGTAATTTCTATTGACTTTCACGTTGGATTTATCAATTTCACAAAAGTAAACGCTTCACCAATAATTTTGGCTTAGTTTGATTAGATGATGTCAAAATATTGATGAAGTATGAGTCGAGCAGGAGAATTAGTGTGAATAAAAGGATACTAAACTGCCTTTTATCAGCTCGTGATTGGGCTTTCTTGTGGGAAGGTAGGGGCTTCAGTTTTTGAGACATTTATTGTGGTTTTTATGTTTGTAATAGTGCGCATCGCTCGACGGAAATGGATTCCCGCTTTCTCATGACTTCTAACGTAATAAGCTCCATTACAGACCTCTGGCCATAAGTAGGTATCCTACATGCGCCTCGCCTTCTTTCATCTGTTTTCTGGGTCAATAAAGCCCCCTCCTTCGTGCCACATGTGGGTCTCACATCTCATTTCCTGCCACATATTTGTTGATTTAAATACTTGGTGGTCTCCGAGCGTATTAATAGTCGACATACACACTGACGGGGGGGGGCGTATTTATCGGATTCCATCCTCCGCGCATTTCGAGTTACAGTTCGTCTTATTACCGACACCCACATCTTTGATGATCTATGGCTTGTGGTGTACCTGTAACGCTGCCCCTCCTTGCTCCACCTAAGTGCCTGATGATAGCTTACCACGCCCACAATCAAACACCTTTCCGTTGTAATGGTCAAGCATGTAGACCTGTATTAATGACTTATATAACAGGGAAATTTGATGACAACAGCAGATATAATTACTCGTGTCAAAAAGCCCTATTTTTAATATTCATTTGATCGATTGGAAAGGTCTCCTAAAACTCACTATAGCTCGGTTTTTCGGACAGCTATTGAAATGCGGCCTTCCCTACTAGAATCTGCAGAAAACATTTTACGTGAAAGTCTCGATAAGATATGCTTGGATTAAGTAGAATAGTTATGATTTGAAAACTCTCCTTGTATCTCGCCTATACCAAGTTATGTAGCGCTGTTAAGTAGACGTATTCGAAGCAATCG
>JAYRBW010061893.1:0-10161 GCA_036023295.1 Invenusta paracnida | reverse complement strand
TGATTCAGCCCCCCCCCCCCCCGGTTTAGATAGGGTTAACCCAACGTTAAGCATTAGAAAACGGTCGGAGGAATTAGACATTGTAGATCAACTTTGCAAAAAGTTATTAAAAAGGATCTGGGTTACAAGCCATTTAAACCTGTAAAACTTCAATATTTGTCACAAGCTGACTATGAGTTGCGTGTTCAATGTTCTCAAGATATCTTGAATAGGTATAAATGCGCGCAGACAACAGCAATTATTCTTCTCAGATGAATGCACCCTTTATGCAGTGATAGGAAAAACATGAATGCAGTTTTTTGGATCAAGCAAAAACCACATTTTGGGAGCAAATTCAGCAACATCCTCCAAGTGTAATGGTATGGGTAGCAATGTCAGGTGACCATCTTATTGGTCTGTTTTTTATCGAAGAAAGAGTTACTGCAGATATTTTTATGTTGAGAACACAATTCATACCTGCTTTACAACATTTGGAATTATTATATTCTGCTCATTTTCAGCAGAATGGAGCTCCAGCTCACACGGCAATGGTCACAAGAACGTACCTCAATAATGTTTTCTAAGATCGGTGGGTTGGTAAATTTTGACCAATTACTTGGCCTGCTAGGAGTCCTGATCTTTCTTCATGCGATAATGCTTTGTGGGTGTTTATTGAAACAGCTCTAATCATCTCCCAAAAATGTCAGAATATCGATAATCTAAAGAAAACAATTACCAATGAGTTTCAAAAGATCGACCATGAAACCCTTCATAAGATCCACAAGAGAACCTTCCGACGTCTCCAATTGAGTATTGATCATAATGGTCTACAAGTAGACCCATTTGACAATTAATTGTGACTGATCTGTGACTATTTGTGAACAGTTTGTTTAATAATTATGTTTAGTTATGTTTAATAATTATGTAATATATATAATTGCATGTGATATCAATATAGTTTGTTCAAAAAGTTTATTTATATCCAAAAGTGCAGGGGACATACGGGACACCCTGTATATGTTACATGTGCTATAGAATCACGGATCCTTTCAAAATATCTGTTCTTACTAAATATTACAATAAGTGTTTTAGCAGGGGAAAGGAAACATCTCTTTATGCATGTGGGCCTTTTAATATGGACTTATATAAATATATAATTCTACGATCTTAGTTATGTCAATTATTGGCAGTCAAGAGCATAAAAACTCTGACATATATCGTGCCCGCATGCAATTTATTTATAGTTGAACTCTAGCATTAGTCAGATAGATGCCTAGATTTTGTTGACTTGAACTATATAAAGCCTGTAATTCTGATATTTTGTGCCCATAAATTGTAAACTGACTCGCGTTTTTTCAACAATTAGATAAGGCGCATATGTAAAGTCTGCAAAAATCAGTCTATAGTGTCTGCGGAGAACCATCAAGAGTTTGGCTATAATAAATACATTTACTGTATCAACTCACGACTTCAAATTTTTATTTGGCTTACTTGGGAATAGAGACAATAATTATATCTGCAGTGGTGCTCCGAGTGAGGAACTCCATATTGTAGCCAGACGACGCCAGGAAACAACAACACTTTGAGGAAGACGACCAAAGTGCGACGACACACAAAGAACGTCGCGGAAACCCAGAACGCTGATAGGAAAGAAGAATTATAAAATCAGGTAAGTAAAGGAAAAAATGACTGTTCCTAGAAATATGAATGACTTTATGACGTTATTTAGGGATATAACAATCAGTGTCAAAGACATGACTTATGTACAAAAAAAATCAGGGGCAAAAGGCTTTTGATCAATCCGCACATTTAAAACCGGCCACTTATACTCCGGACCAGGATTAGACTTTGTGGTTAAATCAGTTTCAGCCTTAACTAGAATCTAAAAACCCGACTGAGGCCCAAATGCGAGCTTTATTAATTGGAAGATTGAGAGACATAGCATTACAAACGTTATATGCAGTTGATCCAGATTTAGACAATAAACATATGCGGAGATGATTGTAACGCTGAAAGAAGGTTTCCAAGGAACCGAAGGAGACCGTTATGCTGGACATAAATATCAGAATATTACACAATAAGTTATCGAATCGTTGGATGAATATTTCGCACGAGTTAGCGTGATGGCGCGTCATTCTTTTTCAAAAGGAGACAAAATTTTCTAGACGAGATGCTGCTGAATAGATTTATTTTAGGGATTTCTACATTGTCACACAAAGAAACTCTTATGAGTCGTACTTACGATAACGCTAATCAGACTTTAAAAGACGCCAAAAAGTTTACTATCGCACACGAAAGCTAGAGGAAAACGGGGTCAAAATCGGTGTTATTTGTGGATCAAGATGACAACCTGGAAAAGGTTGTTACCGCTATTATAAAAGAAAATGGACGCGTTTATACTGTTACAGGCAGTTGAACGAAATCCATCTGCGCCCCCCCCCCTCCCAGCACTGCAACTATTGCGAAAAAATTGGACATTTCTGGAGGGAATGAAAAAGTCATTTAAATAAAGCCAGATTTCAAAGGGAAGCAGTGGAAACACAGAGGACCACAGACTTATCAGAGAGGAGTTATCAAATGTTTTAATTATAACCTACCAGTACACAAAGCCGCACAATGTCGACACCAAACAAGGCAAACTCGTCAAGATTAACAAAGTGAAAATCTATTTTCAAGATTGTGGAAACATTGAGACCATTCCCCAGAAGCTGGATGAGAAACCGTCTCATTCCAGGCTAAATTTGGTCAAGAAAACCAGACGGGGTGCACAATCGTTAAGTGGACTGAGAGACCAAAGACAAATAGTTTCCCACCCAGAGACCATCCGATCACAGAAGCCATTCACAACACCCACTGTTGAAACCCGTTCAACATACTGAACAGTGCACGACAAACCTCCAGTCGCCAAAAATAACCAACACCCAGTTAATTACCTCATAGATACTGGCGCAAATGTTAATTCCTAAGTCGCTAAAAGTTTGAACTCATCAAATAACGAAAACTTGTTGAAAAAAATCCCAGAACAGATTTTGTATTCGGCAATTGCCCATATAATCCCACTGTCTGCGAAGTAATACTATTTATAAAAATAGGTGACCACTCCACCAAACATCCTTTCGTTGTAATAGCAGGATTTCACACCCCCTGTATACTGGGAATGGACTACTTAAAAACTTGCTCTTACTGCATCGCTTGCTCTTCATGTACTGTATGCCTGGTTATTTCGATACAAGAGAAGTTATCAAGAGACACTGCATTGATTACTGAACATAAAGAAAGCGAATCCCATTTGTTTTAAGTCACGTGACCTGGAATTTGTTTGAGAAAACTTGAGTATAATTTAAATTTTCGGTATATTAATTTTGTTTTAAATATGCGCTGAAATATTCGATATTGTTTTAGCTATAAACATTTGAGTTACATTCTTAGAATACGCAAATTTATTTAAATAACTTACCTAGCAGTTTAAAATTTAACAGAAACTTTTGTTTTTATTAAGAATTCGCGACAAGTTAAATCATACAAAAATCGATATAAAATTGTAGAAATTGAACGCCTCAGGCAAATTACTAAAGAGTTAATAAGCACTTGTATTTAGCTGTGTATACAAACGTTTGCTGAAATGAGAGAGAAGAAAAGTAGACCGACTGGAATTTGCGAATAATAGGTGTGAAGATTATGCCTCACATTAATATGGCAAAGTATATTATGACAGTAAATTCGGTTAAATAAGCGAGATATGTTACATAGGTTACAATACGCTTGTAAAGATTAATTAAGAATGGTATTAATAGAAAATTGCAGTCTGCCTATGCAATTCTGGATTTTATAAATAAGTCTTATAGACATAGCAGATTAACTATTAGATAGTGGGCTCACCTATACTAACGGTCAACCGGGCCGAAATGGCGGAAGAAGCACCATATATATATTTATCTAATTAATGCGAATAGAGAAGAGAAGAAACACATATTAAGCTAATAAACTGGCGGTAATGCTTTCATGGGGTAAAAGGAGGGCAGGAGATCCCATACTCACAATGTGTAAAAGAAAGCCTATGGCATCAAACTTAGTCATCAATACAAGTTAAATTATATAAGGGAAATTTTTGGAAAATAGCTAGTCCTGTTTTCAGTTTAGGGTGCGCGTGAAAATTATGATACTATCATTGTTAAAATGGAACTTATTCAAGAAGCAGAGATGGACGCTGAATTTAGGGATCCAGAGGTTTTGTTGTTAGCGAAGTTGTTAACAAAAGTATTAAGGAGCAATTACTCGTCGATGAGGGAGATATAGAGAAAATCGTGTTAGAAAGCTTTGTGGATAAATCCAAAGATTTTAAATTAACGGTGTTAGCTAGAGCTAAAAATTGTTTGGCTTTGTGAATAAAAAAGAAAGATGGCACTCGTTTTGAGCAGTTAATTACTCAAGTGAACAGTCTGATAAATGGAATCTTTACTGAGCTGGAAATGAAAACTCTCTCTAGTTTATAAATTTGTCACACCAGAAAATGTATACATGACTTCAACTACAACAAAATTTTATACAGTGGTGGTAAAGAGAACCGTACTCGCTCACTCAATAGCCAGTATATCGTGCTCTTCAAATCCCAAAGAGACGCCAATTAGATTGAATTCTTGTCTAGACAAATGTATCCAGGGTAAAAATGTTTCCTTATTGGCGCCTATCAGGATGCCGTAATCATACGCCAAGATTCTCACCTATTTCTGGACCTCCAGCAAAATACCCTCGAGGAGCTACGTGTTCGTACCTGTATTCTGCCAAATGGGATACCGCAAAGTCTATATGTTTTTGATGTGTCTTCCTCTTATCCTAGTCTGTATCCCAATCAGCCAATCAGAACAGATATTAGATAGTTAGTAATCTTGACTACATATTGCATATATATATATAAATATATTGACATGTTGATAATATGTTAAACCCGTCTGTGCTGCGCTAGCTGTGCGCTCTCTTATTGATTATTTTATTACCTAGTTAAAATACATCAACTGGCGACGAGAAGTGGAAAATGAACTTTTTACCAAAAATTACAAATCCCTTTACCTCCACGATTTTTTAACACCCTGGCGACCCACGCGGTCGATGGATTAATTGGAAGGCGCAGTTGAATAACTTTTGTACGCTTACCAACCTGACCCTTCCAGAAGAGTCAGCTCAGCGATACCGCCAACAATGCCTACATATCTTCTCTCATGAGTAGTGAGGGCTTAACACAGTGAAAGTATAAACTCGGTGAGCGTGTGCAAATTTCCAGACGCTAAGTCACATTTGAAAAGGGTTAGGTACCAAACTGGAGTGAGGCAGAATTTATGGTTCATGCTGTCAATACAAAATATACCCCTGTCATCTATACACTAGGTTCCCTATCTTGCAGCATAGAGAAGGGTAGCTTTTATGAGCAGGAGATTCAGAGAGTGAGTGCACATGATGAAACCTATCGTATTGATAAGGTTATTAGTACTGGTGTGCATAAACAAGCCCTTATTCGCTGGAGAGGTTATACTCGAGAGAAACCAACTTGGATACCCTATACTCAACTAACTCGTGTAGAGTATGTCACATATTAATCAGAGTGATGACTTTAACATTGTTCTTCCGAGAAATATGCATGAGGATAAAGCATGCCCTGAAAACAACACTCAATCTCACTCACTATACCACACAACTGACTAACAATATCAACTTGGATGTTTCGGGTGATCAATAGGAAGTCGGTCTAGTCCAGATGTCCTTTATTAATACAACCGAGAAAATCAGTAATGGAGAACATATTCACATCTGCAAACCAAGTGAAGAAGAACGCAATGACAAATTTATATTACCACCTAGTGATTATTTCGTTATGTCTAGGGATGAACCAATGCCTCAGTCCGTGGATAAACGGGTGCTGTGTATTAATTTCCAAAAACCAGTAATCAATCACGAAGACTTCCGTATCATCGACCAACCTCATACAGAAAAATTTTGCATCACACCATTAAATGAATTACTCATATCTATTACAATGGATCCCTACACTGCCTTTATATTTGGATTTGGAAGAAAACCCACTAAAGTAACAATTAAAGCAAAATATTGTGAATTTTATGAGCAAATCGAGGAAGATGAGCATGCTATTATTAAATTATATGACAGAGCGCCATATTCCACAGCTCATCCACCTTTGCTGCAAACGTATAATATTCCAGATACACAGATCGAAGAAAAAAGAGAACCCGACGAACTCTGTTTCATTTAAAATAAAAGTTACAACTCCACTTCTATCATTTAGGTTCAACCCAACATATGAAATAGAAAAGTATGTTGTGTCTTAGCTGTCAATTCTCGTTAGATACTACCAGTCAGTAGTATGGGAGTTAGAGCTCGAGCCCACCACGTGACCTGCCTCCCTGCCCTCCCTGACCAATCACACACTCGGGTAAGGCTGCAGCCAATGAGACGGCTGCATAAGTATACAAGGCACGCACGCGTTTGTTTTCGTTTGAAAGAGACGTGCGTGCCATAAACGCATTATTACCCTATATGTGACGGTGGGAGGTTGCGCTCCGTTCCACTATGCAACGTATACGCTTTGTACGTAATGCTAACGGTATATGGACTATGCCTGCTACACCAAGGAAACCTGCCCTATCCCATGCCCCTATACCGGACCATCTAATACCTGCCCATGTTCTTGCGGATATGATGGCTGCGGAACCCATAGAGTTGGGTTAAGTATACATTCATACGCTGATCTTATATTCCCAGTCAGTGACTATCCTTTTTTCCTTCTCCATATCCTACTGTCTATTTAGATATAGATCCCATTCGTACTAAATGTCTAACTGATATTTCTTATTCAGAAAATTACTCTACCATGTTAGCCACTTCTCACAATTGCTGTACTCTTATTTAAATGTTCCACAATTATACGTTTTCATGTCTCTATATCTGTCTGGACTTCTTATTTAGCCTTATGCACCCGGGTTAAAATAGAAAGATTAGCGAGTTTATCCATAGAAATATGTATATTTCAAGTACAAGTAAGACATCGAACTACTGCAGTTGTGAATGTTTGCATTAAACAGCGGAGTCTAGAAAATGTCCTTTCACCGGTGTTTTGGATACTTGAGATAGAACTGTTAACCATCTTAAGCATATTGTTAAGTATATAATATATACATAGTAATATAGCTAGGACAGTGCCTAATGCTTAACTGTACCTTCGAGGCATTGTAAAAGTCTAAGTAAATTTCACCTCATGTATATTAGCTCAAGTCATCCATAGCTTCCTCCATGTTTTTCAATATGTCCGATTTCTGCCATAAGAATTATAGTAGGAAGGTATATGCCAGCTTTTTATCAAATTGTTCCTATTTTTCTTTATAAGACAAGCTGTCATCGATCTGTGTACGATGTATGTAGGTAAGTAATGGTTCCATATCCGCATAGTGAGGCACCACCTTTATATCCGAGTCGGATTCACCAAGTCCCTCACCCCTTTACAAAATGTTTATGTTTATAGTCTCCCCTAATAAGTCAAAGAAAGAAGGCATATGTTGAGGTGATCATACTCATTTTATTATCTGTAGAAACAAGTAGAACCTCTCACTATTACTACTGTTGTAAACGTTTACATTTAACAACTCACCAAAAATCAACATTTAAACTTGTATTATCATTGGTTCACAAACTTTAGTTTATTGTCATATTACTATAAAGAGAGAATATATAATTGTACTATTCATTCTTTCCAGAATATTTTCAGACGGTTGGTATTTTGTCTCACCTGCTCCTTCACAATGAAGCCTACATGCGTTAATCAAGTTTTCCAAGGTAAACTAAAACTACCTACAACCTGCAAATTCGCACAATGTTTCAACCAATTAAACATCCAGATATATATACCCACTTTTATATGAGGAAACCACACATGCATGGTATAAAATGTCTGAAAAAATGGTCTATTTTACTTTTTTCAACTGGAAAATTTTGCATGTGGGATCAAACATCAATCTGGATGCAATTATAACTTATCGGTTACACTATCATCCCTATGAAACTTTCATTACTGAGACACTAGTGTTTCAAATGGCAACGTTTACCTTTGATTTGAAAAGAAAAATTAATCTTTATCTTTTCAATCAGCCAACAAGTTGTAATATTTTAATGCAATATGAACCTGAAATATTTCCCGCTTTACAAATGTTTATATAGAAACCTGTATACGTCAATGTATTTCACTCTGGGATGGTCGTGTTAATGGGCGCTACATCAGGATTGAAATTACAAACTGTTTTCGAGGATTTGCATGATTTGTTTCGACAATAATCTTCTTTTTTATTCTATGTTGACAGTTTCATTTGTCGTAAATATTTCTATTTTTAAGAAATGTTATATTAGTTTTATTATTAATAATGTTATTATCACATATATATATTATGTAGACAACTTAATAAAATAAAAAAATATGTTTAGGAAATATTAGTTATTCAGATAATAATTGCTCAATGTTAAACACTTCTCATTGTACTATTATTCAAATGTTTTACCCCTCTCATTTATATGTTTTGTCATTCTACACTACTATTCCGTTTTTATTTTACCTTACGTACCCGGGTTATGATAGAAAAGGAAAAATACCATGTTTATCCATAGAAACAAGTATATTTGATACAAATAGAATATTACACGACTACTGTTGTGAACGTTACTTTAAACAATGGAGCATCATTGTCCTTTCATACTTGTTTCGAAAACTCGAAGACCTGGTGTAGAATTATTTAAAAATTTCAAATATACCAGTAAATAGCATAGCTAGAGTGAGGCACAAAGATAGCTCCAATGAGCACAAAGAACATTTCAAGTATCTCTCAAAAATAGGGCCTAGAATTGTACAGACAATATTATAGATGGTAATTGTTATACAAAAATTTGTAGACACAAACCCATTATGTTTATAGGTGGCTGTCTAGAAATTGATGAATATCTGACTTGAACTGCACCTGTAAGATGTTGTAAAAGTCTAGTTCATGTTTATAGCCCTCCCCGTACGAAGACTTAAGACAAGCATTGAGGGGATCAGACTCATTTTATTAAAACATCAATGTTAGTAGTAGTACAATAAAGCTATCATCTACTATAAGGGTAAGTGTCATCTAACAAACTGTCTAATAATAATGTCACCATTATTATGAGTTAGTGTTCATACAATCACATTTAAAGGTAGCTTATACACAAGTAATACAAGCGATAGTCACCACATAGCATTTTTATAGGACCCTGATATAGGGAAGGACATTTGCATTTAAGTACAATTATGAAAATAAGCATAATAGTTAAAGGAGAACAATTAATTATTAGAAGCAATTATTAATATGATGAAGTACATACGAGTCTGCTTTTTACATCTGAGTAAATGCTCTTGAATAACATTCATACTATGTTTAAGTACTAGACGTTGATAAAGGTAATAGAGACAATAAGCACCCCATACAGTAGTTAAGGGTCATGAATAAACAGTTTTTTGAAATCCAACCATAACTACAATGTTTATTCATCCAGAGTTGAAGACGAGGTGGTGTCGGTTCTATAAACGACTCAAATACTTCTCCACGATTATCGGAAAGTATGACCACTGCAATCCAGTGAGTTCCGTGTAGGTTGGCAGTGTCAGTGTTCACAATAAGTCAAAGTGGAGTATCTTTGAGATGAAGTGGGAGTTGATCCAAAGGATAGATTCCCAGGAAATAGTTTTGAGAAAATTGATGATTTTTATTAATGGGAATAGCGAGTTTCTAACTGGTAAACATTAGCCCCTATATTCAACAAGAACTTTGCGCATACGTGTAATTTCCACTTTACAATCAAATATGGCCATAATTATTACATTTATAGAGCTCGAGAGTGCAGTATCAAATTTGAGTTCCATTCCAAGATTACCCTCCTGTATGGTTGTGCATGATCTGTTAGTGATAGATCAGGTGTCAGATTGAATCCATATAGATTGTAATCACCTTTAGTGTAATCCTCGAGTGTAATACACCAAAATCTTTTTTGCGGTTAAAGAGTTGTAGATTTCGTAGGAGAGTCATATACTCATAAACACATAAGCCTTTACTATAGTCAGGAGTTAGAGGTCTAAAGGGTAGACTTGTTCCATCCTTATAGAGAGCCATA
>JAYRBW010061892.1:0-10162 GCA_036023295.1 Invenusta paracnida | reverse complement strand
AATTTAAGATATAATTATATGTAAAACATATTTCAGAACTATATTCTGTGAGACCTTTTCATATGATTTTTAATTTATCTGTATAAAAAAATTCCCCACCATGAAAAAATTCAAGTACACAACTGGATATTTAAGTACTTTTTTGAAATTTAAGTACATCAGTGAATTTTAAGTACACGTGGCCACCCCGACTTATCTAATTTTATCTCATTATAATTTCAGTGTTATTAATAAGAACAAAAATTGAACGACTTTTATACAAACATAAGAGTTTCTTTTATAGGCATGTTTCAATCAACATTGATAATTTTCAGCGAATTAAATACGAAGGAATTATTTACAATTATATATGCCTTGAAACGTGGTGGTTACAATTGTTTATATTGTGTACATTTATAATAAGAAAATAGTATTATTATAGGAGAATTTTTACCGTAAAATATGCAACTTGATTACCACGAGAATTTAAATTCAGAAGCAGAGTGCTTAAAATGAACTATACCTCTTTACCAGATTTTACGGTTAATATTTTTATGTAATAATATTTTATTGTATTAAATGTATATATACTTCAAAATTATAAAAATATAATTTGATTCACTGAAGATGATCAATGTTGACTAAAAAAAATTATGAAAATAAATCTCTGTTTTGAATCAAAGTCGTTCAATATTTATTATTAATAATAATAGCAAAATATAAAAGTGTGTCATCAATACCGAAGAACATAATTTTAGGTTTGTAACACAAAAAAACTTACTCTTGTAGGTAATCATTAACAGAGTAATTAAAATATCCTAGAATCCTACTCTATAAAAAACATAAATTAACAAATTAGAATATACATAATCTGATACTGTATATCAGATTAAAAATGACATATATATATTATATGTGATATATTTAAATCAAGTAATGGAATCATTAATTAATTTTAGTATTATTAAGTATTAATTCATTCGATTAATATTATACACCTTGAATGAACATATAAATAGAGCGGTTAAAAAACTAGAAACAAATTTAACAGATTAGAAAAACAGAAGATTATCTAAATGAGATCAGTAGGTATATCAGAAAGCTATGCCCACATGATTTAAATTTTCGTTAAAAGTCGATACTGAAGAATTTGACATAGGTACAACATTATGAATTTGATAGAAACAAATCTTTAAATCTCTAAATTTTTAAAAGAACTGGAAGATAATCATGTGGACAGAGTTTAAATAAATATTTAACACGCACAACATCCAAGTAAAAAGGAAATAATATAATGTGAAAACTGATAACACAAAGAAAATAATTTCTACCGTAGCCATAATCCACCAATTCTGTGTATAATATGTAAATATAACATCAAACACTACATAGAGGAACGTCATCAACTAGCAGATATAGAATTTTATACATATTAAATTAAGTAAAGTAACAAGTCCACACTCACTGTCTCTGGGTCTATTGTGCGCGGAATCCGAAGTCGATTGAGTATGGCAATACGAGCCCGAATCATTTCCTCATTTTTTAACAATTCAAGAAGAATGCGTAAAAATTCGTGGCAATCCCGCGGTTCGGACAACCTGTACTCGGGACGTCGAAGGCTCAATGTATTTCGTATTTCCTAAAAGTGGGTGGAAGTGACTAAATTAATCAACATTTAACATAATACATACATGAAATAACAATCTTACAGACACATCTAAAATACTTGTTTGAAATAATTAAAAACCATACTTAAAAACAATAAATAATATTCATTAATAAAATGAACCAACTGTTACAACTATATTGATTTATCGACAATTAAAGCAATGACAACATTATGTGCACCAAGTTGTTAATTATCTACTTGATGCAATATTAAGGTCACAGTAAAACAGAGATGACTAAGGAGGTAAATTTAAAATTGTACTGAAGTATAATATGCAACTTTAACTGGAATGACTAAACTAATGTACTATAATACATAGTTTAGTTATAATAAGATAAACATTTTGTGTTGGCATAAATTATATAAAATAAGAAGTATAATTTTGTTCCACAACACATGCAAAGTTAAGTTATTGTAGTAAAGGTAACAATATGCCATATTATGACATAAATGATTAAACAAACAAGGAGCCATCAACTAAAGTATATGTACGTATATACTGCACAGCGCCCCTATCTTTTATAATGTATATAAAGTTGATTCTACTATTTTTTATTGAAAAGAAAATCCAATAAAGCAAAATAATGTACGTAATAATATTTTATTGTAAATAAAATGTTATACAGTGAAATTCGCATAACGTAGCCGCCGCTTAAGAAGGACCAAATCAGGATAGAACCAATCCAATTACACTATAAAAATCTTTGTTTAACATGGCTAAACCGCCGGTTACGTGGCCACCCAAGTTAAAGCTGTTAATAAGGCAGTTAAAATTTAATTTTGGTGTACAGTTTAGTCTGATTATGCAATCCAACCTTGTTTTAATTGTTTAATGGATAGCTTCGCTTTATTGCACAATGCAATCTTATTTATTGAAACCTACATACAAAATGAGTTCATAATTTTCGTTGTCATTATGTCAAAAACAACGCGCTCTAATGCTAAAAGAATTTTTTAGACGAAACACCCCTCAAAGAACCCTTTCCTCTGAATTGAACATTTCAAGGTATACGTTACAAAAAATAACCAAGGACGAGGCAACTCTACGTTCACAAGCTCATCGTTCGATGACTCTGATCTCCAATTAGTCATGCGAAAACGTATGCGCAAAAAGGAAAGGTAGAAGACGCTCTGCTGGAATGGTTCCATCGTGCCGTAGAGAAAGGACTTCCCTTCCTGTTTCAAGCTTATGTTACACACATAATACATACTTAATCAATTTTTGAAATGACTGTTTCGTTATTATTTTAAAGGTTAGCTTGCTAATACACATGGGTTCAAAATAATGTCGCGCCGGTTAACGTGGCTGCCGGATAAAATGGCTAAAATCTGCTCGGACAAACAGGGCCACGTTAAACGAAATTGACTGTATTTCGTTAAAATTAAATAAAAATTAGTCTTTAGAAAAAAATATGGTTAAATATAATAATTCAATTAATCTAAAAGTGCATGTTTATATTTCCAAAACATATACAAAAAGAAAGCATATTTAATATAAAAAGAATTAATGGTAGATTAATAAAGTTATTGATACAAAACGGATAATTACAATAAATACAACAATATACATTTATTTGAAATACTTGTTTAATATTTCCACCTTTAGAAATATAGAAAAGATTTTCTAACTGAGACTCATAAATTTTCAGATATCTAGATAGCTTGAAATTTATAAAGTATATTGAGACCCATAGAACTACAATAGCTCTCACATGTGGTGAGAAAGGTTGTGGTGGTTCTGGGCGCATAAGATCCCGACCTGTTGGAATATCCGGAGTGGCATCAAGCAGTCCCTTGACAAGAGTGTGCAGAGCGCTAGTTACTGAGTGATTGGCAACTGCCAGGTTGATCACAAGAGTATCGTACCGCTCTACACTCTGTGTGCGAAAGAGAGGCGAAGAAAAGGGCCAAATTATAATTAAAATTCATATAAGCTTATTTATTGATTCTAAAGCCTAGCATATATTATAATAATTACAATAATGTTAATGATATCATAATAGTTAAATATTATTAGTATTGCTTCAGAAAAAGTTCAGTTGGTAATGAAGACAACAGTTTACAAATATAACTTTTATTGTTTTTTTATATAATAATAGAACATCATTCATTTTTTATTAAATTTCGAGAACATATTAATATTACGTACAGATAGAAAGGAAAACTAGCAATAATTCGGTTTGGAAAATAATACATATAATTCTAAAAGTTTCATTTGAAGTCTCATTCACAAGCCATTCTGACTTACATAACAATGATAAGATTTAGGTTATTTTAATAACACCACGAAAAATTCAAAACTTTCAAAGTTAAGATTAATTGTCTTAGTATATAGCAAATCTAAAAAAGAGCATAAAAGAACGATAAAGGAATAAATAGCAATATTATAGTATATGAAAAAACCCTTCAAGAATTATATAAAATGTATCGTAATAAATAATATGTATTACGTAGATTTTTAAATTTTATGTTTCACATTAACTCAAAAATGTCAAATATAACTAAACTATATAAAGATATCAAACCAATATACGACTTTTTGACACGACCAACTGACTAAAATAAACATTTACTACATTAAAAGTAATAACCTTAGCAAACAGAAAACAATATGAATAAAAATAAAAACGACAAATAATATCGGTCCCACTATATAAAACTAACAGTCGCATTGTGTTAGTGATAGTACCTTAGCGTCTGCTGGTAGTCGGGCCATGGCATAGCTATCGGGGAACACGGGTAGAAGAGATGACCGGGCGGCAGGTATGGTCTGTGAATGGGCAGACTGGATCCACGCCTCAATTGTTGCTAGGATACCGGGTGTGTGCGCTAAACACTGCAGTGCCGCGTTCATGTAGCATGACATACCTAAGTTGGTCAAACCCTAGAGTTTGTGGCCACAAAAACAGTTTGAAATAATTATTATGTCAATACTATTTTATGTTCAAATTATATCTAGTTATTATCTATATTATATTTAATTACTTTCTAATTCTGTATTCTAATGCACATTTTTGGTTTTAAATCGTAATTTAGTCAGGTATACATGATTAAATATTATATAACTTTTTTTTCTGATATATATAACAGTGCAAAAGTGTTGCACCTATAACCCACTTATAAAAGACTTTTGGAAAACTTCACTATAAACTGGAATGAATAGGATACTCAATTCTAACAGCAGGTACAAAATTAATATTATGCAACCAAAAACATAAACGTATCAAGTAAAGGTAAAGAAACACTGGAAAATAAATACAGACAATGAGATTCTTATAAGTTTAAATAAAATATCATTTTGTTTTTATTTATTATGCATAAAAGTCATTGGAATGTTACCCATATATATACAGTGTGAATATAGAATGGGAAGGCAAAAATTCACAATAGAAAAAATACCAGTAAAGTGTTTTATATAGAGATCTACATATTATATAGTGCCATAGTATAGACCTCTTGCATTAAATTTGATTCGAGAAATAACATATAGCACTTCTATTAGTATCATTATACATCTAATCATACTCTTACCAACATTTTAAACGTTCCAAAATTTAGAGTTTAAAAACAGTTTGTGCAGTTGAAAAATCCAATATTTACCAGAATTGACCAAGGGTTTGTGCAGAAAATGCTCAATACACAGATAGCCAACCGATTTGTTGGGACATAATTTTTGTGTGCATTGAAAATTATCACTGCATATACTGTTGCAACAGACTGGTGCATATTGAAGCAAACAACCTAACGGTTTTATCAACTTGGTGTGTAGTAACCTTAAAAATATCTTAATGTTTTGTAGTATAATATGCGTGATCGACAAAAATAGTGGGAGTAAACTCTATTAGTAGCTTTCATGGAAATAACCCGACCCATTCATAACAATCTTTAAGTTTATAAGTATTGTATTAATATCATTTATTTAACAAAGCTTTGAATAATTTCATATCAAGCTTTCATACTTAGGCGTTTATGTAGACTGAAAAATGGGTATATCACAATATTAACGATTACATTTAAAAAATATATGCCACAAATCTGCCTATTGTACATAGGCAGCTCTACATAATTGTACATATAATCGTTATTCAACATAGCATATTATCATTACTAATTGAACGCAATAACCTGCATTATGAGTAAGAAATGTTATATCCAGAGTAGTTAGCATATTAGTCATTATGCAGCCTTCATTATTGATCGCAAATTGATACAATAGGAACTATAGTATAGATACTCTTTATAATTAAAGAGCAGGTATGTAACATTTTTAACACTATGTTGCGGAGAAGAATATTACGTCAAATTAAAGTGACGAAAAAAAGAAATGCGAAGACAGTATGCAATGCAATAAAAGAATACAATTATATTAAAAACTCTTAGGAATAAAAATTATGTTAAATTAACGATGACAAAATTCTTAATACATGAGTTTTTTATGATCCAATCATAAATTTTTAATAAATCAATTCAAATAATTTATGCATACTATTATGAAATTACATACAACACTATTTTGTATTACATAAACATTTCAATAAGCTT
The DNA here is from genome assembly GCA_036023295.1 of Invenusta paracnida. Lineage (NCBI taxonomy): Eukaryota > Metazoa > Platyhelminthes > Proseriata > Coelogynoporidae > Invenusta > Invenusta paracnida. The sequence goes on along the minus strand of JAYRBW010061892.1, from coordinate 3,972 downwards.
CATTTAAAGTTCACAATACTGTTAATATGCAATATAATATATAAAGCTATAAAAATATGTAATTATTTGTGCAAAAGTAAATCAGCTCATCGCCGGAGCCGTAAAACTGACGACAGTTTAGAAAAAAATGAAGATGGATGCCACCTTGATCGTCTTTTAGACAATCCAGTCAATAAGGATGAATGTCCAAAAGTTAAATCGGCTTGTTCAATAATGGAGATTGATGGATATTGTTCAACCTTGAAGGCATCACTTTGAAGAAGATTATCAAATGATCTCGCACATTTCTCTGAACAGCAAAATGCCCTCAGAAAAACTACAACATGGCCGTTCCACTCGGGAAGAATAACTGACTTTGTGCAGGCGCCCCCATTGAACTTCCAATCTTGATTGAAGAGATGATCACAAGAATCACACAGAACGACCTCCTTACTTGCCTCGTAGAAGATGTTTTGAACGGAGGGTAACATCCTTGATAGCCTATCATGGAATTGTATTGTACTAGCCAAGACACAGCTGCTCAATTCTTCTAGAGAAGCAGGAGATGTGAGAGCAGGTTTTACATGTCCACCAGCAAAATTTTCGCAGGATACCTTTGAATAGTCAACAGCATCGTGACGAATCAGAATTGTATCAGAATTCGATTTTCGACAAAGCAAGTCCAGTTTAGGCAAACTCTTCACTACAAAAAAGGGTAAATAATCAAAAAAGTTGTCGTTAAGACGCAGTTCACGAAGTTCTTTACAATAGCTCAGTGTCCAGGGAATTTGAAGTATTCTGTTATTTCGCAAATTAAGAATCTCCAAAGCTCGAAGCCGACCAATTGTAGGTGGAATTTTTCGAAGACTAGATGTAAAATTAATTATGCAGAGTGACTTTAAATTAGTTAATTTGTCACAAATAATAGTAAAATACATCGGATAAAAAGAAAAACTTTCAGATTGACCATCCAATATTAAATTCGAAATGAATTTGTTACATAATTCCAATTGAGAAAAAGCGGACTTTAACAAAGGAAAGCGCTGTATATAGCGTTGAAAATCGTCATTGGTTAAATCACTGGTTACTGAAACGATAACTTGAATAGATGTTAAAGCTATATCTTGGTCAGGTTCGTCGATAATAACAAAGTTATCTTCTTCATCCATTCCAACTTAATATGTATGAGGTAGCTTAAAGTAAAAACATTTGGAGCGATAAAAAGTTTAAGTTCGTTCACTATCCAAATGACGCCTGATTTGGAATATAATATTAATATAGGTGTAAATTGTTACTAAAATTGGATTATCTAAAAATAGAAACAGAGCAATCCTGAGAGTACGGAGTAATAATTAAATACATTTACTGAATATACTACTCAATTAAAAAAAGTAGAATAATTATTTTACAACAAAAATATAAAATAATTATTAGAAAGAAAACAAATAATATAATACAAAATTGGTCAAAACATAAAACCAATATAGTCTAATTAAAGTACGTTTAATGTTTTTATGTATTATATTATTTTAAGTCTTTGTATAAGGTCAGTTTTCCATTGGTTACACTAACCAACATTTACAAAAAAATATAATATTAAGAGCCCCACGATCAGATAAAACGACTTCGAGAAATAGACTTTTTGAAGAACAAATTTGTAGATCAATCAGAACACTGAACACTGTATGTCTTCAGTGATTGGTTAAATTTGTTGATGTTTGAATCTTTCGTTACAGATTTTAGTAAACGAGTCTTTAAAAACCATGTTTGCTGGTGATCGAAGATTTAACGGAAAATTATTTTTTCAACGTTCCTCACCCCAAATTGGAACACCTAAACGTTTTAACCTGGTACCCATTGAAAACCCTATAAAGAAAAACAGTTTCAGGGGTTTTAACAACATAATACAAGTTATATAATTATTTGTATAGCGACCTAATAATTCCTAGGATTTAGTGATTTCCAGGGTTTTCGCAAAAATCTTTTAAAAGTTTTTAAAGACCGTTTTTTACAAATCTTTTAAAACGGTATTTCACAACAAACCTTTTATGACGGTTATATGGAGCAACCCTTCTATGCCTGTTATATAATTTGTACACAACACCTATTTACAATTACAATAAAAAAATAATGAAGTAAATATTATTGATAAATAACTACATGCTATACAGAGGCTACAAAGTCGAAGTTTCTCATCACGAACTCAACTAAAGAATCCTCTTTAATGTATTTAACTGCTTTTGATATTATAAATAATTAATAATATAGATACTTAGATTCAGGATATGCATTACAATAACAAACGTAAACTATTGTAGAGAAAATACCATATCAATTTCAACTTCTTATTTGTCGCATCTTTAATGAATATTACTTAACTATGTTTGTTATTTACAGTTAAAAGGAAGCAGTCACGTTTATTTCTGATTGTCTGAATAATAAACGCTGCTCAAAGCCAATAATCAAAATTTGACGTAGGCGTCACAATTTGAACTTTAATATTTTCATCTATATTTTCAATTGAGCAACGTGAAAATCAGGCGTCCCTTTTTGATTTGTGATTGTACTATAATATTTAAGTATGATAGTCTCATTCAGAGCTGAAAACTCTATATCAACTTAAATAGCTAGGAAATAAAAATAGGTATGAGAAATATAATTAATTTGTAATATATCATAATATTTACAGTTATTTAACTTACTCACCCTAACTGGTGTGGAACCCGATGAATCTGAGAAGACGGTGAGACCAACTGGAGGCATGTAGCGATAGGAGCGGTCATGTATTAGGCAACTCACTTTGCGGTACCATCGGCGAACAATGTCAACCACTTGGACCACCTCCAGAGTCAACAAGCGTATATCCTCTTTCCCACCCGAAGAACAGCCAGAGATGTCACGGTTCACCTATATTTAGTAAATAGACATGGCGAGATTAGAAATATACCTTATGGGTCATATTCAGTTCAGTTCAGTAAAGAGAAATTTTACACAAGAAAATCATTTTTTAAATTACATACTGAATATTATCATGAATTTCTGGTTAACTAGTACGTAGCACGTATTTTACTTAAACATTACCATAAACAATATATTTCAAAACTATTTTTTTAACTACCCCTGGGTTCTAAGCTAAAAAAAGAAATAATTTAAATTAGGCTAATTTATCTTGATAAAACTATTCAATTTTACAGGGCTTATAAGTAAAATTTAATTTATAATTATAATATTAATTGATTAATGCATTTAAATGAACTATTTAAGTACTTTCAAATATAATTAAATAACTCCAAATTCAAAGCTTACAATGAGTTAAGTATTGTAAAAGATATTATAATGCACAACATTATAAAACAGTAATTAAATGACAATAGTTACAGTAATACATTTTGTGCCTTATTGATTATTATCAGTGAAATTTATGAGACAATTGCGTGAATGCAACATTAACTAGAATGTTAAGCATAATTTAATTTCTTATTTATAGGCTAACATGTTTGAGTTGACAATTTTAAGGTGAATTGTAATAAGCTAAATATTATATTTAACAGAAAATATACTAGTCTATTTAATTAATTAATAAAACAAAAACGACAGCATCGTAAACTTAAAGCCAAATGAACTATATCAAAGAAAAAAATTAAAATAGTGCTGAAGATACGTAGTTCAGCTACAGAAGAAATCTATATAAAAAGGCACCAAGAATTGTTACAATGCTGACTGTTTAAAATTCGTATAGACCAATATGTTACATAATAATTTGTAAAACTAGAAAATTAATTACAAATGAATATATATTTTTTTGTAGAAAAAATTCTTGGCAATGATACATTTTTACTGAAGCAATGAAACTAGCATGAATACATAATTAGCTGGTAGAGATAGTCGATATTTAATGAGAAAGAGAAAAACCAAAACATATTGGTACATAATATTTTAATAAAAATTCGACATGTTTCGAATCAACTTGATTCATCATCAGGAAAACATTTT
>JAYRBW010061891.1:0-10164 GCA_036023295.1 Invenusta paracnida | reverse complement strand
CCCTTCTTTTCTTGTTCAGCCATACATTGGCCCTCGTCCATTCTGTGGTATTGTCAGCTGGGCTCAAAGGGGATGTGGTGACTTCTTCGAATGCAAGATCTTCTCTGATCAGAATCGCAGTTCTCCCTCCCTCCGGAGCTGTATTGTTCAGGACTGGGGTCGCTCTTTTCTTTGCAATGGTATTGTAGCCCTTGAATTTAACTCCTGTCTTGATCTTGGTCTCCTGTAAGCAAACAATGGCTGGTTTGAACTTACGGAGGTCTTCTGTAAGTTATTTGATATTTTGTGGCCTCTAGCACGAAGCCAACATTAATCAAATAAATATAAATGTATATTGAAATCCACATATATTTTATTTTTAATTACTAAGTTAATATATTTTATTGTGTTCTTTGCAATGCTAAACATAATTAATTTTATAATGCAAAAATAGTTTTTATCTATTATTGTTATAAGTACATTTACTGTGTTTGTCTTCAAATCCATGATGTATTGCATTCAAAAATAATATATTGTACTGTAGTAGTTATTACATTTTTTATTTGTCTTTCTCAGTTTTATTTATTCTAGACTATATATACACTGCACTTTAACTATCAATTAATGAATTGACAAATATAAATTTTATTTTAAATTTATTAAAAACGAAATGCTTGTTAAGGTTTTGCCGATTTCAAGATATATGCAATCAAAGCTAAAGTTTAGAAAAATAATTCTCATTTAATTTAGGGCTCACAATAGTATAATTGCTTCATATTGTAGGTGTGTGTTCCTATATTTATTGTTGTACCTTCTGTTAGTCGGATAAAACGAAGCCGATATCTAAAAAAACGACAGAGTCATACAAATGCAGCCAATAATAAGATAACATTGCCATGTATATTGAAAAACATCTATTCAAAAAATGGCAACTGGTAGTCAATAAAAGATAGTGAAATAAAAAATGACAACAAAAAGATGTGTATTATTTTAATAATTATGTCTATTCTTGGTGTCAAACTAAAAAATGCACAATTTCCAACAAGCGTATTGATAATACGTTGAATTTACCATATTATACTCTAAACAAAACTTTATAAATTTACATAAAAAATATATGCAACAAAATTTACAGAGTAGATAGTAAATAAACAGAGCTTGGTTCCTACTCTGTATTTTGACATACTTAGTCTGTTAATCTACTATGCACTCTGTAAATTCTGCTGCACAGAGTTTTTTTTTAAATTAACAGACTAAGTATGTAAATATACAGAATCGGAACCAAACAGTTAATATTGCTATTTTCTATACTATTACCTCTTTAAATTCTGTAAATCTAATCTGCAAATAGAGATGCACAAAGTTAACATGTTATACAAGCTATATATCAAAATTCACACCAGCAAAAATGGAGAAATCAGTGATATAGTATACAAATAAAAAGGGGATATATATGTTTATACAATAAAGAATATATACATAAAAAATATTTGTTAAAAACAGCATTATTGAATTCTTATTTAAAAAAATATGTTATTATACAAGTGGTTTTTTTGTAATCGAGTTAAATAATAAAAGAAACAATTTCTTTATAATTTAATGGATTATGTCTTACATGTTATTTTATTTGTTAAAAACATGTGCCATCTTATTAACACCTTAAGCAAACACCTGTTTTTAACTGAGATAACATTTTATTAATACATACATTTATGAACTTTTCCAGTGTTATAGTATAACATCAAATTAAATAATCATTACTAGCCTAGTGACCTTGCACTCAACGGAAATTCTACATTAAAGCTCTTTGGGTAATAAAAACCAACTGCTCCACAGCTGATACAATTGAGGAACCACCTTTAAATGAGATTTGCTCTCGAGGACTACGCACGGGAAATCCCGTAGTCTTTGTTTGCTCTATAACAACATAAAACAAATCATTGACTGAAACAATCTGGAACTTCACAAATGCCAGCGAATCTAATCTTCCACATTTTCAAAATCCTTTACTAGTGAATACTTCTGTGATAGATGCCTACAAATCGCTAACATGTATTCGGCGCCGGTGGCATCCAGTTTCTCCACGATCTTCATAGTCTATGAGAAGGGTAATTAAAATTGTATTACTTAAAATGTATCGTTTGGAGGTTAGGGTAGGTGTGGTATTGATTAGTCAATTTGTTTTCAATTATTTTTGTTTGGACAATGTTATGAAAAATGAGGTCTGACATAATGTAATAGATTTAACAAACTAAAATTATGTTTAATTAAACAATGAACAGAATTGATTATTGAGATACAGTTAAGCCTACTTATAAGTATAATTTAAAATATCTCATTTAAAATGTATGTTTCTTCATAATTCATCAAAGCTAGTTCCATAGGTATACGGTAACTGCATATACTCGCTTAATTGGGTGTGCGCCATTTAGTCGACACGACATTATGTCACAATTTTAAATGTCCTATGTAAAAAACAGAAAGAAATAACCGGCATTGAATCGCCACGATATTATGTCGAAAGTAAAAATGCAGCCCCCGACATTTGGTCGGCACGTCCAAAAAGTTTGAAATTCTATTGATAAAATTTAACTGGGGATTACATGAACAGTATAATGGTATTGTCGACAAAATGTCGTGTCGACTCAATTTCGGGTCATGCATTTGTTTATAGACAAAATGTCAGGTAATGCAAGTTATCTGTAAACTTAATAACGTGTCGACTCAATGCATGGTACCCCGCTTAATTGCATATATTTTTATGGGTGCCTAATTTATTATATAAAAACAAGTTGATAACAGGTACAAATTCAGCAGTCCTTAATGAATAAACGTACGTGAAGTATATCTATCTACAAAGAGTGATTTCAAGTCTGAGTTAAGCAAGTGTTATTGTTACTCAATTGTTACCTGAACCTTACTAGTTTACTTTTAGTTAGTGTATCCCAGTGTTAACCTTGAGTTAGTGTAACTCAGATTTGAGTTTGTACATTTCGCGATATTTCAAAGTGAAAATGGTAGAAATAGTACGATATACTTGGTCTTATCAAAAGATGGTAGATGTTGAGTGAACAATTGAGTTAAACTAACACTAACTCAACTCCAAACTTGAAGTCACCCAATATGGAGGTATATAGGTACTCAGCTTGGCAAAAGTCCATATCATAAAGTTTATCATGTGCTTATTTCAAACACAAATGTATGTTATAAATTACGTATAATATACAGAAATACATGTAAATATCATTGTCCAGATCTTATATGTGGTTACCCCTTGTGTCACCCCTTGAATCACATCCTGGCTACCATGAGGAGTAGTACAAATAACACCAGAAATGGCTGGCTCAACATGTACACTAGAACTGAGAAATACAGCCATAGCTTCATCCCTCAAGCCCTGCTCTATATGTCTAACAATGTACCATCTAATCTTCTGTAATTTTCTTTTTCTGTGTGCTATAAGCTGTTTACTTTACCTCTCTCCATTGTAGTTAGAGACATTGAACCTATTCTCTATTTTATTTATATATAACTATTATTCTAAACTATTACTTCCATGTATCTTTTTCATATGTTGTTCCTATTGCAGACATTGAACATATTTTCTATTATGATCTATCTGTAACTATTTATTCCATAATGACTATTATTATTATTATTACTATTATATGTATCATTTATATATGATGTTCTTATGTTGTTCCTATTTAAAAGCACCCCTTTTACTGGAAATAAAGCCAATATATTATATATATTATATATAACCAGACTCGGTTAATAAGTATAATGTCTGACTCCCCAAAGGTAAATATATTAAACGGGTTTTATATTATACATACCTTAATATTAAATAATTTAAAGTTGTTAATCGGATAAGTAAAAAAGATTATTTTAACCTACAAAGTTCCTAGATATGTATATTATGTACAATTGAATGTTGAACATACATCTGATTTTACAATAAATGGGATAAATTTTTAATAGGAAATGGGCATAATAATAATTAATTAATAGACTCAATCCGAATAGGAAAAATTCTAATCAATTAAATTCCTTTGCTTTAAATTAGATGTAAATTTGACTTTAAGTATTTCTGTCCAGAAAGAAAACGATTTGCAGATAAACGTTTCTAATAAATTTACAAAGCAAGTAATATGAAAAGACATATTTAAAATAAAAAGCAAGAAAATTCGATATAGTGCATAGTAAGTCCTAAAAGACTAAATTTTTTCCTAAATACATGAAAAATCTGTCAAGTAGGAGTGGGAGTGTTATTGCCTCTACTTCTATTACACACAAAAAAGCTTTATATTGATGAATGGTTACTATAAAAAATAACTACAGTTGGCTTACAGAAGGCCCTTTTGTCCAAAATTCACAGATTAGTACGTTCCTTTTCTCCTTGAAAAAAGTTCCCAGGGACGCATTTTTTGGTTGGTTAACAAGGAAAACTCTTGTTGGAAGACGACCATTCCAGATGAAGACTGAAATGCCTCGTAGGAAGCCAACACTTCGTACAAGGGCAGCGGGTTGGCAGTAATATTCGAATGACGCTCCTTAAAGGTCAGCGCCATCTGCTGTAACACAACCTCCAGGTTTTGCTTCTTTTTCTTCTATTCCTGCGATAACGTAAGTTCGTGGCAGTGGCAGCTTTAACATCATCCTCACCCTCATCAGCGCTTGGAGAATATTACTGGAACTGGAGCTTGCCTTTCGTTTGGACCTATTGAAATTGAAAGAAAACTAAATTAAAAATGTAAACATGTATCACTAAGCATTTTACAGAAAACTACAGGCCCGTAACCAGCCCATTTAGGGAGGGGGGGTTCGTTTTCCATTGCACCGGAACTATTTTATAATATAATATTGCAATTTTAATTATGGTGACCCTGGGAGCGGAGGGGGGAGGGCGGAATGTAGGAGTGATAGGCACCCTCCCCATGCGTACAGGCCTGATAATGAACATGAAAGAGTATTTCTTAAATTGTTTACTGATTTTGAGCGGAACTCGGCATCTTGTGGGGGATTAATATTGTTACTATGTTTTACATTAAGTATAATAAATGTACATATACAAATATCACTCAAAATCATTAATTTAGTTAATAAATAGACTATACAATAAAGACAAGTTGAATCCACAAATGGATGAGAAAATATTTTACTCATAGATACACGGTATTCCCCACAGTTTGTTCTAATAAAGTACAGAAAGTTTTTTTAAACAATTTTATCAGCATAAATACATGATACAGTGCTTCTTGCAATAAGGTAGAACACCGTATCTGCATATTTTAAAATATCTAACTCAAGTTTGACAAAAAAATGCAGATATACGCGTTTTACCTTATCGAGGCAGAGTGCATTTAAAAACATAAATAAATACTTTTATAGACGATTAAAAATTAAAGTTAGAAGTTAGAAGTTATTTTTTGGAAATGAACTGGAAGCTATAAATCTTACTAAAGGGTCATTTCGTGCTAATTAAAAGTGTTTTGCATATTTAAAGGGAAGTGTACCCACAATTTATTTTACTATAGGTATTAACTTTAAATGCTGTTATTTCAGAAAGTTTTTGTTAAACTTTTTTTATTTAAAATAGAAATAGACATTTAGACTCTTTTTTGAGAGAGATTGATTCTAAATCTAAGTAAAGTCAGTACATTAGTAGTGGATAGTAAGTGGATACCTGTGAAAGGAAATGTAATAAAAATAATTCTGACTTTATATGGTCATTTAATAAAGATAGCACCTAAGTATACAATCTCATCTTTAATCAGATAGCCGATTCTATTTCCCATAATGCAGGCTATTTCTCTACATATATCTCCCAAGCAACAAGATAGTACAATATAATGTCATATGGAAAACGCAGGACTGTATTATAAGTACACTGTACTTAATATCAGTATTCGCTATATATTGATATTGATTTAAATAGTCATTTCAATATATGTCTATTTATTAAATACATTTTATTTGTAGCTCAATCTGTTTTTCATCATCGTCATGCAAAAATGGCGTAACTTGAACTTAAAAATATTTCGTAACTCGAGTGTTTAAACTGGTTAATGCAAGTCTAAACTAGTTAAAATTGTTTGTAATTATTTTTTATATAGTTTAAAACATTCTCTATAATCATATAAATAATTTATAATATATATTAATTGTTGCGTTTAGTAATGTGGAATAATAAATAGGTTAAAATATTCAAATATTAAGTTAAACCATTTTTGCACGACAACTATGATTTGGTGAAAATTAATATTAAAAAAAATGAAATAATGCGTTTAGAATTTACAGAAACATTAAATACTTATTGAATTGGGACATGGGGACAGGTACGTAATATTAACCGGTAATATGCAGTAAACCATGATTATATCTAGAATGGTGACTATATATACCAAAAATACTAAATTCTTATTAAAAAAACTGTTACCGATTAGAAGGCATATCAAATTTAGTGTCAATACAACTGTAAAATCATCAAAGGAAACTTACATTGTTTTTAGCAAAGCGCCATAAATAATGAATTGACAATGTCTAAGCGACAGTGTGATGATAATTCTGTCTTACTATCATTACTGTCCTACTAGACAGGTCGACTGGTGAAAGAGGAGACAATGTAGGAACTTCGCATACAGTAGGTTTTTGACATGCCAAAGATAAACTTGAAGGGGATCTACAAAATAAAATATTAAAAAAATTCAATTAAAACTTTTAAACAAGTTTAATTCTAATGTCTAAAAACCCTTAATACAAATGAATTACCATTAATTACCAGGACAGTCATGTGGCAAAAGCTGCAGGACCCCCTGGGTTCTATTAAATTATTTTAAAAATATCCTTGTAAAAATGTTTTTTAGATAAAACATACAACGCTCGCTAATAGCTATTCTCAAATATAAAAACATACAAAAATTAACAATATATTTTTGTGTTAAGAAAAAGAAAAAAATAGGGCGATCGATATAGCATTTGATGCAATGTATATGAAAGTATAACAAATAATGCTGCGTTACCCGGGTTCTATTACAGAGGAAATACGGTATACACATAAACTGGTGTATAAGTACCATTTTCAAAACAAAAACTATGGTATAAATAATTCGCTGTATTTGTTTAACAATGCCATTAATATTGCAGTGCAGAAAATGGACAGTATAATACAGTAAAATATAGTATATACAATGTTTTTTTATTAATTTGGGTCACAGAGACCATGAATATTAACAATCTGCTTGATGACACGCTGTCGACTTTGGGCACTTTTTCTAATTAGCATAAAACCAGGATGGCCGCCATTGTTCTAATAATTATTCTATAATTAATATATCTCGGCTTCTAGAAAAGATTTTAAACCAATCTAAAATGTTTTAACATGGCTTTCAGACATTTGGAAACTAATAGAATTACTTTTATTATGATTTGACAAATCACTCACTCGATTTTATGTGACCACATTCTAGATACAATTTTGAATAAATTTAAATTATTTATTTTAGTATTTTACATACATATTATATACACAATATTACAATAGTTTAATAAATGTTATAATGTGACTTATTTGTATGCATACTTCTAAAAAAAGATTTGGAATTTAGATATTTGGAAATTCCAATTATGGTTGATAATATACCTACACATTATTAGTTTGTTTAGTGTTCACTTTATCTTGGATATTATATTGGTTTCTTGTGATATTAATTGCTTACAATAGGACTTATTACCTATATCCATATCTATATAAAAGGTAAGATATTTTATAATTTTATACCAATTTTTTAATAATATATAACATATCTAAACCTACGCAGTAGGTTGTTAGCTCATGCGAACAAACTATGTACAGAAGGTATATTAGAATACCACAAGAACGGTCATTTTTAAACCACTACCATTTAAAACTAATTTATATTTTGAAATGATTTAACTTCTATCATAGAGTGCCGCCAAAAATGTATCAGTCAGTCAATTTTAAACGTTATAACTATTATTCCCAAGATTTCAAGGTGCACAAATCGACTATTTTCGTCATTATTCTTCTTCTTCTAATCCTTGTTCTTGTTCAGACCCAATAACATACCCTAAACTTTTATCGATTTTGATGAAATTTTCAACATATATATTGGTAATGAGCAGATATGAGAAAAATAATATCTTTACATATCAACCGTTGCTAGGGGCCTAGATTTTGCATAGCAACCATTGTTTCCCTATCTTACACGTTATAAAAATAGTTTAATTTAGCGTCAGTTGGAAGCTTAATGGCAGAAAGTGGACTCGCAGAGGTCATGAATGAAGCATTTTCGGAGGTTTCAAAAATGTTGTCTGGAAAGAAGTTTCCACAGAGTGTGCTGAGAAACTAATGCGTAGAATAATACAAGACAATAATATGGCAAGTTATGATCAACTCATCTAATGGCTTGACGATGTGGCAAGCAGCAGAACAGCAAAGTTGTGGATCGATGTAGTAATCAAATCCGTCTTCATCATGATGCAGTACATCAGAGCAGAGAAGGAAGGTGACTGGGCACTTCATCTAGAGACTGTTCAACAAATGATGCCTTACTTCTTTGCCAGCGGGCATGTCAATTATGCACGATATGGGCTATATTATCTTCGGTCAATGGAAGGAATGCCATCAAAGGTCAGAGATAGATTCATGAAAGGGGAGCATGTCATGCAGGTGTGTGGAATGTTATCTGGAGTGACATGTTCATAGAAACCACCTTCATGCGGTATGGTCACAGTCATGGAGGAATCATTGGAATTTCACTGCAACCAAACACTCTAAAGACATGGGCACTTGGTTTTCATATTCGAAGCAAGCTGGTCGAAGACATTGCCCGTATGAGTGACCCAGATCATGCAGCAATACAGGACACCAACAAAGAGGAGCAGAAATCAAGGATTACAGCAGACGCTGCTGACAGGGCAACCATTCGTCAAAAGTTAGATCCGAGCATCGATCCTCTGTCCACAATCAACGAAGCAGACAAGATAGTGAACATTGTCAGTGGTCGAGTGGCACCTTTTTCAGTGAACGTGGATAAGACTGTGGCCATTGGGAAAAAACAAATGATAGACTTCGAGGATTCTTGGCCAGATGGCTTCTACAATCCAATTTCAAATAAGACGGTGACAATGCAAGTAATAAAGAAGCATGTGAATATTGGTACAGCAAAGTTGTTCAATACCACCCTTCTCTTTTCACGAGTCATAGGACTACGGGGATAGCTGTCGTGAGACAATAGACATCAATAAATTATTATATTATGAACTATCTCCAATGCCTACATCGATGTTCAACGACTTGGGTGACATGAGAACGGGAAAGGCTAAGTCACATTTGAAAAGGCAACTACATTAAGAAACGTATTATCCGAAGTGGAATGCAGGTTGCTAGATGGTTTACCTATCGTCTGGGTAATACACTGGTCTGCAAATGGAATAGTCCGCGACTTTGTTTTTAACTTCAAACAATACATCCAACAGAAACAAACTTCTACCGATATCTATCTTGTGTAGGTACCAGGATTTTAGTACCAAGAGTACAACCAGATGCAATAGAACAACAGAAGCAAGCAGAGTACATCAACTGACTTTAGATATACCACTACCCATACAGCTGATAGAAATTATATGTGAAGAGCTGACCAGAGATACTTATACGTTCCATTGAGACTACACAATGACCCATAAACTTGTCATTACTAGCAGTAATAACACACCTGTTGAAATAAGTTTTGGGGGGAGTAGTGATCCACCAAGAAGACATATCTACATCTCATAAAGAGGCAGACTGCATCATTGTTCAACAAGCAATAAGAGTTGCGACTGAATGCCAAGTAGACGTTTCAGTGATTGCAGATGACACTGACATCTTCATCCTTCTGCTTCACCACTACTTTGAGCAACAGTTAACCAGTCACATGATCATGGAATCGCCAATTCATAGTAGAACCGCTATTGATATACAAGCTACTGTTAAACAACACAAGAGCATAGAAGATGAACTGTTGACTATGCACGCCCTATCGGGTTGTGATACATGTGCATGCTATTTCGGTATTGGTAAAGTCAGGGTACTGAAAGTACTCAGGGCTCCTAGTACAACATTTCTAAAAAACCGGAAAATTGTGGGGTCCAGAGACTCCAGTTCCAAAAAACATTTTT
>JAYRBW010061890.1:0-10164 GCA_036023295.1 Invenusta paracnida | reverse complement strand
TACTTATATGTATTACAGAACATACTACTGTAACCTTACTTGATACAAAAATGTAAGCTATTAATTATTAAAGTTCTTCTTAGGTTGCATAACAAATATCCACACAATTTTCCAAGAATAATTACAAATGATAGGTAATTAATTTTATATTTAAATTTATTTGGATATTGAGAAAATTTCAAAGTTTATAGTGTGAAAAATAAATAAATAATGGTAGTTATGCATTTTATCAAATATTTATATAGTTTACGCATATTAGCCTAGCATACATCTAATCTTATCAGGTGTCACTAAAGTTGAGTTTATTTTAACCAATCTTAATAACTAAACATTTTCAATATAAAATGTAACAAATCTTCATCTTGAATTAAGCCTTTATAAGATATAAGTATGAAATAATGTTATTACTTATACAAAAATTCAGTAGTACAGCATAAAACCATTGTGCCATTATGTGAAATGTATTTATCTTAGGTTTACATGAAATTTAGATGTTTTGAAATGTAATTAAATAGACAGCCTTCAAAATGTATTAAGTTTCCATTTCATAGCGATATTAAAAAAGCTTTATTAAATATAGGTAATATTATATATAGACATTTTTATACACACCCTTTTCCCCAATCGCAGCATTTCCATCTGAAATAAACCATGTTATATGTTGAAATAATTTTGGAAAAATATACCCAGATCAAGTTATGACATAATAATAAGAAAACAAGAGCAAAACGAACTTTGATATTAATATAAATTGAATAATATATTACTGTAAATCAATGATTCTGAGATTTTATAAAGATTGTTATTTTAACTTTGATAATACATAAATGAGTTCACTTGAAACAGGTGAATCTAATGATGATACTAAATACAAAGAAGAGTATAAGATATATTAACAAAACAAATAATACTCATCTCTCAGGCCTTTCATATAAAATTAATTTCATTAATATTGCTGTTAGATTGAATTATCTGTATTACATTAAGGACAAGTTAATTTAGTAGATTATTGAGAAATATGGAAAGTATAAAGAAAGAATTCGGTTATGTTTTTGTAGACAGAAAGAAATTCTACAATTAACACATATGCGCACCAGAAGTTATTCTGATATTACTTTAGAATAAGCATCTTCTTATATATGAAATATGTGGTTTTAATGTAAGATACGACACAATTCTTTTGTTTAATTATTATTTTTAAATACGGTTTTCAACTACAAATTTGTTCTAATCACAATGGATTAAACCAAATATATAAAAAAGAAGGAGAGAATCTTCTTTATTTTAAAATGAAAAATAGAAATATTAAATGTACCGATTCTTTATCAGATTTTATTTTTCCTGTTGCATCCTTTTCACCCTGTAAATGGTAACATATGAAACATGAAAAGTACACTTTACAAAACTATATTTCATTACTTTGTGGTAAATTGTATATATAGACATTTTTCCAAAAAATTCTATTTTATACTTCACCAAACAATTAAGATCAATCAATTTGATTAATCAAATTTTTAAATGATTCTGAAATTAAATCTGAAATTATAATTTCTAATTATAGTGTTTAATACATTAATTTATTATTTAAAGTAGTACTTATATGTATTACAGAACATACTACTGTAACCTTACTTGATACAAAAATGTAAGCTATTAATTATTAAAGTTCTACTTAGGTTGCATAACATATATCCAAACAATTTTCCAAGAATAATTACAAATGATAGGTAATTAATTTTATATTTAAATTTATTTGGAAATTTAGAAAATTTCAAAGTAAAATAAATACATTTTTTAAATAATGGATGAGGTAAAATTTATATACTGATATATTTTCCAATAGTTTCAATGGATATTTCGAACATTAATCAAAGTAATTTGAATAAGATATTGAAATTATAAAACTGCCTATTTATGTTTTAATAAATTTATTTATTTTTAAAAGAAATAAATACAGGGTTGTCAATAAGTTACTGACCTATTTTTATCTGTAATAACAATATCATATCAAAATGTTGTATTAACAATAACAATATCATATCAAAATGTTGTATTAACAATTACAATATCATATCAAAATGTTGTAATAACAATAACACTGTTACGCAATGTTACTAAAAATAGATTTGGAATTTGAGTAACAAATTAAGCTGTTCAATATCAAGCAATACAATAGATCGGTAACTTATTGACAACCCTGTATATCACAAAAATGATATTTCAAATGTTTTCTAAATATAGTAAACATTTAAGCAATTAATTTATAAACTGCTCTGTACGTTTAAAAAAACTGTCTAAGTATGTCTGTAAAACAAAACTTAATAGATAAACACTTGAAGGAGAAAATGCCGATAGCTATAACTTATAAATTTAGAGAGAAATTTTGATTTGTAATATTAAGCTTCCCAAATTATAATCTGTGCAGCATTTTTCCTGAATTAAAGAGAAACAGAAAGGATTTTTATATTTTGGAAAGTTCTTTGTGATTAAAAAAAGTTTTGGAGTCGGTAGAGTAAACATAAACAGTGTGAAAATAATAGTATGCAAGAG
Source organism: Invenusta paracnida (assembly GCA_036023295.1). Classification (NCBI taxonomy): domain Eukaryota; kingdom Metazoa; phylum Platyhelminthes; order Proseriata; family Coelogynoporidae; genus Invenusta; species Invenusta paracnida. The sequence continues at coordinate 7,614 of JAYRBW010061890.1, read as the reverse complement.
AAATGCATCTTGTTATAAATGTGGCCTCATAATACATATATAATCTTGCACAACTGGACTAAATTTTAGTTTAATTCATTTATTATTTGAAGATAACAATTTTATATATTTATTATAACAATTACTCTCGTCGGATCCAGTCTTTATAAGATACGCACTAAGAGCCCTTATTAAAATTTAAAACGAATAGATATATTTGTAAAATTAAACATTTATTATAAATATTATTTTGAATGCAAATTATAAACCTGGTCTTTGTAAGACCATCTACATAATATGTTTAGTTATTTCCAATAATTCTTACTGATATTACATAGGTATAATAATTAAGGATAAATATAATTAATTTAAATTGTTAATCTTATTCTAATAAATCGATCTACTTAATTAATCTTATAATCTATAGTTGATTCAAACTATCATCCAATCAGAAGAAGACAGAAATGGTGAGTTAAACAAAACAATTGAAATGTGAATAATAATTAAACATCAAAATAGACATTATTAATAGCTTTACAAGTACATTATTTGTTTAACTCAAATAAACAATGAATACTCACTCGTTTTTCCAGATACAGCTTAGGAAACTAAAACAAAAAAGGGACATTTCCAGTTAAGCAAAAATAGTACATAGTAACTTTAAGAAAGAAAATATAATTTTTAACAAATTATATGCTATACGTTGATATTTCCAAATGTAGTTTACAAGTATTTATCAAATCTATTGTCTAGAATTGATCAAATACAAAATTACATAAATGTTCACGAAACAGAATTAGTTCTATTTTAGGTATTTAAGAAAAACATGATTTACTTCCGGCTTTTCTTGTTCTGAATGCGTTCTCGTGCCCTCAAGTTGCTGTAAGGAGAATAAAACATTAGAATATTATTTATTTTTATAATGAAGCTATATTTATGTTAGATGCAATGGCTGAGGTTATATCGTTGCAGTGGTTATATTTAAAAATATATTTAATCGCTTCACATATAAGATTCGCATAGATTGGCGGAACATTTTGAAAAATATCCGTACCATGGAATCTCCAAAAGCAGAAGCAAAATCTCATTTTTGATGCATTACATAACTTTATTCCTCTCAAATGTTCAAGCAGCTAACAAAATAATTTCCAGATCTTTTGAAACTATGCATGGGTCAGGATGAATTATTGATTTCTAAATTACCAAATTACCCATATAAATGTCGGATATATCGGTTATTTATCAATTTATATATAGAATAGAATCCTGTCATTTGATTTTGTCATGAGTTTTCAGCACAGATTTTATTATTTTGCCAACTAACTCAAAAACGGTACTAAAACTTCGATTATAATAACTTCGTAAAATGACGCGTCTAGATTATATAATAAAAGTGGTTTTCATTCAGAAGGGTCCACCGATTTCAATCAATACACCAGATATGCTACGGCTGTTTTAAACAAGTGTAAATTCGTAAAATCTAAAGACAAAATCAATAATCCAATATTTTGCTTTAAAAGTATAAACCTAAGTAGCTAACAAAAGAAGTCAGCTGATCAAAACGTGTACTAGGTACATTTAATATATTTTCATAATTTATACCTAAGGTTTGTACTACTTTATGGGATGTTTAGGGTTGATATGTATACGTCATTAATTGAACTGATATTATTATTTTTATAACCATTATTTTGCCGACTAACTTAAATACGAAACTGAAACTTCGATTACAATATTAACCCTTCGTAGTACGTCTAGATTAAAAACACACTACATACTGCACAAACCTATCTAATTTATTATGAAATATTATTAATTAGTTATGAATAAACTGGAATCTAAAAGTTGTTCACGATCCATTTTTGTAAATTTCCTATCATTTTAATTTAATTAAATAATTAATCAAGTAATCTATACAGGATAAATCTTAAGAACTAAATGGTTCTCCCAAGTGATCTATGTTTTTCTTACTACTCAGATTCCTTAGAAAGTTATGTGTCACTTTTAAGTAGTTAGTGGCAAATTCGCTAAGTATGAGGGGATCAACACAGTTTAAGCGCTTTCTAGCGATGGTTTTCCAGTCAACTATAAGAATGGTTTACCAGTTCTATTACCTATGTTAAATAATATTATTACAAATAAAATATAAGCAAAAAGTATGTCAAATAAGAAATGTAGATTACGATTATTTAATTGATTTTTTTAATTATTTAATTAAATATTTAATGATTGTTTATTATAAAAAAAATATTGGTACATCATTTTTTTTAGATGAATACACTTAATTTTATGAGTTTCTTGTAAGGTTTTAACCTCTGGTCTTAAAAAGTGTGTCACACTAAAAACATTTTAAATATGCAAATATGGAACATATTATGATGAATAAAATGAAAAATAATAACTGCCTAAATTTTCTATTTGACTAGACTTGTCATTTTTGGATTCACTACTTGAACTTACTGGTGTGAACTGCATAATCATGACCATTGCAATGAGAATTCCAAAAATCAACTTCATAACTGTAATATTAAGAACAATACACAGATGTTTCAGTTTATTTACAAAATGTTTTTATTTTATACATACTCGTAAATAATTTGATATAAAAATATATTACAAAGTTAATAGCCAAGTGAAATATAGAAAATATGTATTCGTATACAAAGCTTACAATAAAGAAATACCGACTTAAAATATTTACCTTTTATTTTATTGTTGAATTCACAATATTTTACTTGAAATTCTTGCACCTTGATTAGTCTATGTTGTTAATTTTTTAAATAAATCATTAACAAATTATTGGGCATTTTTGCATTAATGAATCTAATTTATCCATATATAAATATGTAATACCAATTCTGTTAAAACATAACGTCAATCAGTTCATACTTGACACATTATCATTTAAAGATAACAACAGTATCAAAATATTTTCATTTTGGATCAAGTGGAGCAATCGTTTATTAGATTGTGCCACCAATAAACAATAAGGGACAATAACATAACAATACATAAAGAACAATAAGTGCCGCAAATAATAACCCCGAAAATAAATACTAATATACTCAACATTCATCAAACAAAATGCAATTAATGAAAATGAAAATTAAAGTTAAAATTAAAACAATTACATGTGATAAAACTAACTGTTTATTTGTAGGATTTAGTATGAAAATTTTATTTAAATAATGTTTATAAAGTACATAGTTTAATAAGTGTAATTTAATTTATTCGTATGACTAAGATAAGATTGTACAATATTCAATTTTTCAATATTAATGTTTCCTTCCAACCTAATTTTTAATTGTCAGAAATGTTTCTTTTTTTATATTTAGGTGAAATCACAAGCCACATCAATCATACAGAACATATGAAACTAGCTATTCATATGACTGCAAAGTGAATAAAAGTAAAGCCTCTATCTACCGGGCCTATTCAACTGGCAATAGAGTTTTAGCTTTATATTTTTAGTCGGTAGGTTAATATTATGCAAACGTCATTTATTACAAATTAAATTATCCATTAATTGATTTTAGTAAATGCATGTTATTTAATATTTTCCTTTAACTTTATTTAACCAAGTATGCAGATTAATAGAACATTATGATTAATAGTATACAATAAATGTGTTGAAATATTATAAAATATTAAGCAATATTTTAAAACGTCTCGTACATAGAAACTGTTCCCAATCACGACGGGGTGTATTAAAATTGACAATACACATTTACATAAACGAAATCATATAAAGATTAAATACTGGTAGGTACGTTTTGATTGCTGTATCGTCAACGTACAAAAAAAGAAAGATTAATTCAAAGCAAACTTGCCTTCTAAGGATTTTCAAACGTCAACTCAAAAGAAAGAATTACTGTGAAAGGTAATGCATTAGTAAAATGCTTTTATAGTGTTCATATGAGAAGAAGTGTATGCGTGGAATTTTAATGAGTCAAAATCCACAAAAACAAAATTATTCAGTGCAAAAGCAAATAATTTCACAATACAATGTAGGAAATATCATTTAAAACTGTATCATATTAACCCCGAATTCATATTGTTGTAGTTTATGTATATATGTTTAAACTTGCAACTTGAAAAGGATATGTTCAGCAATTAATTAAATAATTTATAAATGGTATTAATTATTTTAATTTTATATTATATAATATCGTATTATTTACATCTAATATCTACATTTAGATTAAAATAGAATACATTAGAGAACAATATTTCCATAAACTATAGTTAAGTTTTAATTAAAATGCCTTGTACATGAATAAAACTTTAAAATTATGTAAATATGGCTTATAATTTGAATAAATGTTCTCTTTATTAAGTTTTAATACAATGTAACAGTCTAACCTGAAACACTTCATGGGGAATTTTCTGCATTAGTAAGGCTTCACTATTTCAATATACAAATATTAAAATAGTTTAATAATTTGTTGTCGTAATTTAATTATATACAATTTTGAAATAAATTTAAAATGATAAATTGATTCAAATTATCATGGTCTGCCTATGTAATGCTCATTACCTAAAATAATTAAATGTAACATTTTTAAATGAAATAATTTACGTTAACTCTAAAAGATCGTCTATGTGGTCCATCATTGCGAGAGAAATTGTAAAACTTTTCTCGGTTATTTAAAAAACGTATACAAATACATTTTTACCATAAATTTGATCATATTTTTTTTAATATATTTCAACCAAATATTTTATAATTAGTTAATTAGGTCACTTACGATTTGCATATTATAATCATCATCGGATTTTCAATTTCATAAAAATATTCCAAAATGTGTCCATCCATACATTCAAATATATTTCTAGGTTATCAATACACAAAAGATTAATGGATTTAGTCACCGTAAATAAGGTTTAATTTCAATATAATAGTCGATAACATATATTTTTTAAATCAAACAAAATTATCACGCATACTTTATAGATACTATAATAAACATGTCATTTAATTTCATAATTTACAATATATTTAGAAATAATTTATACCAATTCTGTTAACTATTTAGTTTATTAAGAAATGCGAGCATAAAATGTTTGCTATTTGCATTAATCTCTACGCATTCATCTAATAGTCGTTAAACAGAAAAAGCATATCTCACAAAACATTTGAAGGATGCTTAATTTCTATCTTTAATAGAATCGAGAGGGGGGGGGAAGGGGTGGGTATATATGTATAAATATAATAATTTCAAGGGAATTTATGAGGTCAAAAATATGTTAAGTAGAATAAAAGGATGAAGCAGGTACATTACAGGCCGGTATAAACAAGTAAATGGTAAAGTACGGAAAATGTTAACTTTTTTAAATAAAAACTAAAGACGCAGCTGTTTGCAAATGTTCCTGAAAGTCATTGATGCAAGAAACAAAGCTCAAGATATACTCTTTGAGAAATGTCAAACAATTGGTAATCAAAATAACCAAGAAAACTTACAGTTACAGAAATAAAATCTAGAAAATATTATAACAGTGCTACGGAGCGACCTTATTGAACTCCAATATGAAGTTTAGGTGAGATTGATATGAGAACCAAACATGGATCTAAATGGAAAAGTATGAATGATGAAATTAATAAATAAAAACAATTAAGAGAAAGACTTCAACAGAATATAGTACGGAATAATTAAAAAACCAATGGTAAAATCATCCACCGAACTATATACTGAAAATTGGCAAAACTGTTACTTTTTCTACGAAAGGGATATAAAAAGGATCCGATTTATCGGAATAAATATCAAGGCATTAAAGGATAAAATCTTGGAAGAATAAGTATCAGACCTAGATACAATACTGAAGACATTAAGAGATATAAAAACAGACATGATATATGATATGCATACATATAGACAGTTTGCAACAATCTTTTTATACTAGATTATGAGACACCAACACAATAATTAAAAATATGAATACAAATCCCATACCGAAAACAAGGAAACTGGAAGAGTATCAAACTATCGTTATAGTCTTACCCTGTCATCAAAATACGTGTAGTTTCAAAATCTAGCAAAAGATTATTATTAAACCACATCCCAACATTGCACGATGAACTACTAACTCAGATATAATCAAAACGGTTTTGGATAAAAGGGATCAACTTCAACTCATATATTTGTATTAAGAAGGTCATTTAAGGGAGCAATTGCATCCACTTTTAAAGTCATCATTATATTCATTGGTTTCAAAAAAGGCATTTGATAATATCCATCGAGGTATATAAGGATAACAATTCTAGGAATTATGAAAGTCGCGATATTTTCCTCAATCTCAGTTATATAGAAAAATTCAAAGCAAACGTCAAATCACGAAAAGAAGAAAAATTATTTATTGCATCATAAAAAAGCATAACATACATCAAGAAGACACTCTATGGCACTTTATCTTTTAACATAGTACTAGATAGACTATGCAATTTGTGGAAAGTTTATAATGTCGACAAAAAGAAATAGACATTAAACTGAAAAGATAACATTATAGTTGAAGAACAGCTATAAAAATACTTACAGAATTTGCTTTTGCTAATTACTTTAAACTTATTAGTAAAGACATTAACTAAGCTTAACTTGAGATTCTCACTAGTCTTAAACTAGAATTGTCTAAAGCTGGAATACATTCATATGCCAAAAAATAGTGCACTTATGTACATGTTGATAGTGATAAGAAATACTGTTTTCTCAAAATAGAACCTATCCAAAAAGGTAGATATGTGGGTATAATCCATTAAAAGATCAAATAATTGCATTTTGTTCGTGAGTACCTGGTGGTGACATCGATATCAAAATTAGCATCAATGTCTTAAGGGTGTACATCTTTCAATCTACATCACTGACGCTCCTGCTCTTCTTGTATGATAACACGGTAATACTAATAAGAAGAAATTCTTTTCAACGGAATTCTCTTTGAAAATTTTAAAATCAAAACTCAAGGAAAATAAAAAGTCTACTTTTTACAGTAACTCGAGTCAGTACTTTGGCGTAGAAGTGAAATCTAAACCACGACAAATGTAACTGGAAAAGATCAAATGATGCATGTGCTGAAATGATACGAATGACCTCTGATGTACAACACACATAATAATTGAATAATTATTTGTGAAAATATACTAGAAATTAGTGAGAGAAGGCAATTAATTGCAGGACACTGCATCATACATCTGAAGGAAGGGGAAATAAACTAGTATTGTGATAAAATTGCAAAGGAATAGTTAACAGAAGAGAAAATACACATGGACCCCCTGAATGATGAAAACAGGATTGGACTCAATAGATGCTATGCAAGATAGAAAACTTCAAGCCTTGTCAAATTAGTTCCAGTGAAAACCTGGCATAAATATAATGCATATAGGTATAACCTATATATTATGCAATGATAGTTTATACTATTAACTATATGTAGTTGCGTGTAATATTTCTTAAGTGTTTAAGAAAAAATAGATTTCTAAACTGCAGACAACTTTACTTTTGAAATATTTATTATTAAATGCCTTGAATTTATTTATTGAGTATTGATCAATTTTTGTTAATCAATAGGCCAGTTCACAATCTCGTTTTAGTTCAGTTCGTTTAGTTTCAGTTCAGTTCAGTTGGTTTCAGTTTAGTTCAGTTAGTT
>JAYRBW010061889.1:0-10164 GCA_036023295.1 Invenusta paracnida | reverse complement strand
TAAAATAACAGGAAAATTATGTACCATTACCCTGATTAAATATATGTAATATGTAAATATGTACACATAAATATTATGTGTACTTTTTTACATACAGATATGTATAATTACATAAATATTATGTGTAATTTTTTTACATACAGATATGTAGAATACATAAATATTATGTGTAATTTTTTTTACATACAGTTATGTAGAATTACATAAATATTATGTAATTAAAAAGATATGTAAAATAACATAAATATTATGTGTATTTTTTTTTGCTATTTTACATATCTTTTTTAGCAGTGTAAATAATATTTAAATGTGTGTAAATCGACATGTTATACTATTTTTACCCTGAATATAGGCTCCATACAGGGATGGACAATGATGCCATCTTCAGAAGTGAATTGTGGAACCATTTTGGAGAAGATGATGGCCGCACAATGTATGCCGCAGAGTCTTCGCATCATCGAGTAAACAGATCGAGCAGTTGGAAAAGGGGGGACCTCTTCCAAAAAAGAAACGTGTCTATCAAGAGGTTGAAAACGTTTAATACGATACAGACAGAAGTTTGACAATGGTGTTCGAAATTTTCTACAATATTTCGATGCATGTTCCTATTAATTACATGATAACCTGGTGTAATAATTGTCTCTTCTGTATATTTGTTTAATTTTCATTAACAGTATATCAGAATGCACTAAATTACTTGAAATACTATAACATTATTTATTTGCATCGCTAAGAGCTGTATATATTTGTTTAATTTTCATTTATCTACGTTAGAATATAATTTTATATCTAGTTTTACTTTATTTGTATTGTGCATACCAAATAAATTAATGAATTAAGAAAATAGATATTCTACTTTGAGAATATATTTCATAAATATGACTAATCTATATATAATAAACTTAACTAGAAATATTTCCAAAATATATCTATATTAATTGTTAAATTGGTATTTACTAGACTTATAGATATAACGAATTAAAGAAGAGCACACTTTTGTATTAACATAAATATATTTTCGGTAAAATAGGTACCATTATTTGATCCTAGGACAACAAAACTAAAACGTCAGCTTCAATTATGTATATAAAGTATAAATAATAAATGAAATAAGTATAAGTGCATTGTTAGTTAAGATTACATACCTAACTTAGATTAATGGAGATCTCGATAAATATTAGAAAGCTAGACAGAATTATATAAATAAGTAGTAATAGTCTAAAATAGAGTGTATATATATATTCATACAAAATAACATAGATAGTAAATTAAAATCGAGTTTATATAGATAGACATTAAGCATGACGTATGCATATTACATATAATTGTTACAAAAAATTTAAAAATATATTATTAATTGAATATGATAATTTTCTGTTAACATTCGGCGAGATGCGATTCGTCAAAATGCGATTTAATTAATTATGTCAATTTCTATTCGGCTAAATGCTACTTTTTAAGTATATCATTTTCTTATCGGCGAAATTCGATTCAGCGAAATGAGAATTGGCGAAGTGCTATCACCCATTTTATAGATTGCTTTATTATATTAATATCATGATAGATTTCTAGTATTCCATCATCTGACAATAGAATGCTGAGCTTTATTAATCCTATTAATCAAAGAAAATTATTGATAATAATTTCTTGTTATAATAATAAGTGCTTCGCAATTAATTTCGTTTTTTTATTATTGAATTTTCCGAATCTAAATAACTTTATGTAAGCATGTCCTTTTATAGATGACTATTGATATGCATACATATATCCAGAGATAGGTATTTTTAAACTGATATTTATTAAGAATGCGATGTATATTCATATTAACGTCTTAAAAACAGCGTTTCCACTGGAATGTGTAAATTTGCCAAAAATTAAACAGATCATGAAAGAATGACACAAAAATAGACTTCGGACGGACTCTTGGTCAAGGACTGGTAAGTGAAATCAGAAAACATGCAATCGCTTATGTTTCTGAAGATAATATCAATTTAAGTAAGAAAAGACTTGCAAGATTACATAACTTAAACGACACAATGATTCACCGTATACATTCACCTGTGAACATTGTTTTTGTTGGGTAATTTATTTATGTTGACAGTTTATTTACTTGTGTAAGAGATTTTTTAAAGCGTACGCACGTTTTAGCTGTTGCCCCTCCCTGTACACTTTGAGGTAACCAAAATTTGATATATTAAACGTATATTATTTCAAACTACAAGTTATTAAATAATTTTGATTTCTGTTATACTCTTATACGTATATAACTACAAATAATAAGTTATATTCCTTTCATTCATTTTTCGTAACTAATTTATCCAATTTTTGTATCGTTCATGATTTCTATACTGTGTTGCAAGCCGTATCCTACAACTTGTATGTATTAGATGACAGCGTAGTCTATGACAACGGAAGATATATTCCCATTTTCTAGTTATTATGAGCGTGTATTTTTAGATCACGAGAGATTGAATGCAAAACGTTTGTTTTAACAATATAAAATATTGATTAGCTTTTATCACTTATATTTTAATACAATTCACCCAAGACTTCAAGGCATCAACTCTGTTCCCCTCTGGTAAAACGATATAATTATTAATTAATTAACTGTAATACATAGAATTTGCATTAGACTTTCTCAGTATGAGTTGAAAATCCTGATTCCAGTCTAAAATCAATACATCGATGAACTAGGCATTAGTGTTTTTCATTCTCAAAATAAATATCTATCATATTTAGGGAATCACTGCAACAATAAAAGTTTTATGTTCCATCAAACTAATGTTTTTACTCAATATATTAGTTAAATTCGATTCGCCCCTTTCATGCAATAATCTACATTTATGAAGTTACTTTTTTAAATTATTTATTCCAACTACAACTCAAAGCAAATAAAAATGAAGGAAAGAATGTTTATTTATTAAGGTACTATTTACGCATAAATTTTTATGAAACTTTATTGATAAAACATATTAACATAGTTGACTAAAAAATCCACAATACTACGGTGCAAAAATAAAATAAAATCATAGCCTTTAGTTCTGAAAAACAAAAGAAGGCTGTTACAATAATCCTAAAATGTCACAAGACATTTCCATGAAATATTGCAGAAATGAATTGTTAAATGGACACAATCTATGAATGAGAATTATCACAAATAGCAAGTATAACCAGTATATATACATATAAATACGAACACTATAATCTAAGTATGCGATTATTAGTGCAGTTATTTAAGCAAGGAAGACAATCTTTAGTGTGTGAAGTAAAACACTACACATTAAAAGGAAGCAAGAGTTTAAAAAACACATAACAGAGCATTTGCATTTATGACATAAAACACTTATATAATATATGCTCAAATGTCTATGCATGAGATTCACTAGCTTCGTTAAAGAATACCACCAAATAATTCCAGTTGTTCTACCTTAAACGAATAGAATTCTGACAAACAGATAGTTGTACTAATAATGCAGAAAAATTCAATGAGACACAAAAATTGTGGCAATTTGGACATTTATAATTAAAATGGACAACTACATAAATCAATTAAATGTGGCACACATTTTTTTATTTACATAAAAAAGTAAATATATTTACAACACGTCAGTTATAATGACCAATGAAAAACTTTTTGGTTACGTTCTAATACTATAATAAACAAAATGTTTCGGGACAACACATTAAATATCAGACATACCAGTTCCAGGGAATACACAGCACCCCGTCGCCAGAAACAGAGTAAAATGTCGAAATCTTCAAGTGACAATTAAGAGAATGAAGTGAACCAACTCCTGAATTCATAGGATCCTCCAGAATAGCCTTACAACAAGAAACACCCTTATCAAGAGAAACATTTGAATCCAAAGTAACCGACAGCGCCTTCAAGGTCACCTCACAGTCGCCCCGGACTCTATCCCACTCAGAAAGAGAGGAAAGGAACTCGGCTCGTACTTCCTGAACACGATTCTCTCGCAGAGAATGGTTTATAAAATCGACCAATAGAAAGGCTGGATTGTTGGAGGGCAGGAGAATGATCCCCTCTGGCGTAAGACTGGGATTATCAGCGGTGTCGTCAACAGCCACTTCAAGCGTGTCGTCCGTCTTGTCAAGGAAGGAACCGTCCCCGGAACGAATATATCCAGCAAGCACTCTTAACATGCGTTTCAGGTGTAGCTCATATTCATCGACAAGATACAAGCAGTGCTGCTGCCGGAGTCGTCGAATCTGAGCGCCATTGAGTAGGACCGAAACCCCACGTTCTAGTGGAGGAATGCGAGTCTCGAGTTTCTGGAGTTGGCTCGAGGCTCGTCGAAACGTGCTCAACCAGGACTCTGGCACATCAGAACTGCTCAGAAGAATATCCCCCAGAACAGAGACTCCAGATCGCCGGGTGAAGACAAGCCGTCGACCAAATAAGGATTCTTTAATCTCAGAAGAAGAAGAAACACTTGATAAGAGACGATTCAATGCGGCCAGACAGCCTCGATAGCTTACACAGCCCCATTCCGATCGCCAATCAATGTCCAACAGGCCCAATTCTTCTTTTAATTTCTCAATAAGAATGTCAATTTCCTTATTCACGGGTTCGTTTCTCATTATAAATGACTGTGCCGACGGCACATTATTAGTGAACCAAACGGCAAGACCCTGTTTCAAATCTGATTGGACCTTAGAGGAATGAAAACTATGTTGCTTTATAAAAAGATCCCAGGAATCATGGTCTTTCATCGATGCCTGAGAATCACCAACTCTGCTCTCCCCTTTTTGATGGCTTTCTGTAGTAGCCTCAATCTGGCTAGTAGAAAAGTTACAAGACGATAAAATATCAATAACAGTGGCTCGAAGACTACCTCGATTCAGATAAAATGTCACTAGTTTTGGGGAATCATGCTCGGCGGAGCGAAGATAAAAAGTCACTAATTTTGGCGGCGAGGTGTTCCCACGACTAACTGCCTCCAGATAGCCATTCAGAGTCTTCAGGGAATTCTCGTTGACGGCGCATACAGTTGGTGTGTTGGTGAAGAAGTCCGGATGGACAGCAAAGAAGAAGGGCCGCAGGGCACTGGTTGCTTGATTATAGGTAATTTGACGCTTTAAAGACGTTAAGGCTTGGAGACTTGATTGTAGGCATTTGCTTGTTGCATGTTTTAACATTGCCGTACACCATGAATATTATCTGGAACGAAAGAAAAAGGTGACATATATTCAATACTTGAAATAGTATTTACACTCCGAGTGCCTTTTTTGTTTACAAGTATCTATCTCCAAAATAAGTAACCTTTCCTGCCTTGGTCTGCTGTTGTTGATTAGCTCGACAAAGGGAAACAAAGTCAACATTTATAATTGATAATATATCCTCAAAAATTACACCCTTTTGCATCAAAAGTTATTTACGTATAGCTGATTGATTTGTTGTTATATAAACAGTCGGAATTGCGTTCATTGGCTTCAATTGCACCACACAACGTATTCTTAATCATGGAATATCTAGTCTAAACATACGCTTAAAAGAGAATACAAGAAGAGAGAAAGCCGTCTGCAAAGAAGATGATTCTTTCAACAGGACAGTCTGACAGTTAAAGGACAACTCAAGAAGTAAAGCATGGCAGATTTCTACCAGTTCTAAATAACAAGAGTCTGTATCCAGCCTCTTTAGAGTCAGTAAGCCGGTGGACTGATAGATCAGAATCTTAAAATACTTACAAACGAGAGACTCATTACTGTAGCTCAGACTGAGTTATTTTGAGTTTTCTTCAGTCTTCATTTTTCGCATGATCGCATAAAATTATGCCGACAAAACTAAAGGAAGTAATGGATTAGTGACTGGCATTCGAAAACTAGTCTGTTTTTTTATATATTTTAGAATAAGTTAATAAATAAATATATTTTGAACATATACAATATTAAGTTTTTAAAACTCGATTGTGCAATAAAACTGTTAGACTATAAATTCACAGAAATGTTCAAATTACGAATTAGTAAGCGAGCGACAATGTTCATGATGTCCACAATTTGATATTTACAGTTATGCTTCCTTTGTTTTTTATTCACATTAATACCTATTAATTATTGATATATCAAAATCATACTTAGTCTAAGCACATTAAGAATAAATAGTCCGAGCGAATTAGTAAATGGGTTTTCATTAAAATATGGAATTGTGTATATGAAATAGTAATTAAGAGTATAACTATTATTAAAAAGAACCAGTATTCAAGGAATATTTAAGCAAATCCAAACTAACAAACAGACAAATAGGTAGATATTATAAATAATGCCTTTCATAACATTATCCCTGCCTATATTCTAAAATGTTTTAATGATACGCGTCAAATAAAAACCAACCAATGAAATAGAGATTTGGAAATACATTATCGGAAGAAAAGTTATTGGAAAAGATAAAAGATTATACACCTCAAAATAAGCCGAAGAAAGGCCCAAAGGGCATTAAGTTTTCAGAAAATGGCATGAAGAACGGATTGCAAAATATGCTGACTCGGATATGAATGCTAATAAAGACCTGGGACCCGTTTCATAAAAAAAGTATCAGGCTGATAATTATCAGCAATTCACTGATAAATATCAAGTGATATTTTTAAAATTATATAATTGCGTTTCATAAACAAAATTAACTGATAATTATCAGCGACAATATCGGTTAAATTCAATCAATCTAAGCCTCTTGAAAAATTATATTTTTCTTGTTTCCTTCGTTCTTTACGCTCAAGTTTTTGTCTCACTCCGATGATTATTTCATCCATAAAAATACAATAATTATAAACCATATAATCTTCTATTCAAATTATATTGTGTGATAAATAGAGAATAATAAAAAATTATCTAAAATAATATTATCTTTTAGTTGCCTATATAATATTAAAATACTTATTAATAGAGTGAGAACTGTCCTTTCTGATTGACTATTTATATATGTAAAATACAGGCTTTAATGCGATCTATGTTGTACAGGAACAGAATGTAAATAATAAACATAGGAAATATACGAAATTTTCTTTCCTCCAAATTGTTGTCAGAAACTGTCTAGTTAAAGTCTATGGCTAAAACAATTCAACTATTTTTTGTTAAGTTTAGCTATGAATAGTTGTGTTTAGCATAGAGTATTTACATAATAGACAGTTGGAACTCATCGATTGATATTATTATTTCAAATATTATTGAAAACAGTTCGATACTATTTCGGTACTAAAAAGCCTGAAATATTTTCATAAAACGGAAGGAGCTATAAAAGTTATATTTTGTAATTGTCAGACAATGTATGTACTTTTAAATAGTTCAAAATTAAGCATTCGAATATTTTTCACTATACTTTATAAATAAAAAACGAATATATATATATTTTTGTTGTTGTTGAAATAAAACGATTTTCTATCGATACATTTACAATGTGAAACATAAAATTTGCAAGATTACATATAATTAATCCACCTATACTACACATATATAATAACTATAACATATAGTCTTCTTTTTATTTGACTGAAGTGAAAACTATTCTAGTCTATTAATTTATATTATTTTAATAGTTTTGCTTAAAATGCTTAATTGTTAAGATTTAGACTATTTTTAATAAAAAGAAGAGTGTCAGCTATATCAGAATAGATTTTTACTTTCCCGCAACGTATCACATTATCCGGAGTTTAAGTATATGCGCACTATTGATTTAGTTATTATTGGATATAGGTATATCGGCAGCAGAGTGTTTTAATGTCTAGTATATCGCCAGCAGAGTGTTTTAATGTCTAGTATATCGCCAGTAGAATTTTGAAAAAAAATTAGTAGTTTTACAGAAAATTAATTATAACTCAAATAAATTGATGTGAAACGCGATTATTTCTACTGATAATTCTGGAAACTGATAATTCTGGACTGATAAGGACTGGAAGTTGAACATCAACATTTGAACTCTGCTGACGACTTAAGACAGTTTTTAAGACTGTTCACAGCTATTCACAGCAGCCGCAGACCCTCGAACCTCCATGCCAGAAATGGCCACGGTGTCCTGTGGGGAGTTCAACTCCGCAAATCGAGGCAACAACTGGGCAACAAGCCAAGTACGGGTCAGGAAGACATAGATCTAAAAATTCTGACCACTGACCCCGAAAAAGCTTCGGCGCTCGTAGAATCCATTCTCCGGCGTCTTTAGCTCATTTCAACAACAACAACAACAGTAGCTGCAGCACGCATGAACCAGCCTCTGGACAATTCTATTGAAACAGGTGAAACAGGTGGTGATTATTTGTGGAATAGTAATTTCAGACTGTATCTCGTTTTATATACCTTGTATGAAAAATGTATCCAATAAACTTCATTATTATACAATATATTTTTAAACCAAATATGTTACTCAGTTAGCATTGTGAATACTATTGAATTGAGGTAGTCCGCTAATATGTTTCATACTTTGACAACCAAATTTATATATTTTAATTAATTCAAGTTTCTTCCCGATAACATATATATTTTTATATTAATGTGTTTTTTAGTGCTACAGGATAATTCGAAGACCAGAATACCCCCAAAAACTCTTAAAACAAGAAATAATTATCTGCAAATTGCGAGAAAAGCTTCCGAGACTGCAGAAATATCAGACAATGAACCTACTCGCTCCAAATACATTACTCGCAAGGGTGGTGATGATAGATGTTGTTTTTTGTGTTGCGCCGATTATAAAAATAGCACTGAGGACTGGTTTCAATGTTTATAATGTCCCAATTGGTGCTGTGAAAGCTGTGATTCTACATCTTGTTGTCCTAATTGTTCATAGTAACTATAATTCATGGGATGACAAACTCACCCCTACCCCCGGTCCACCCAATTTGTACCTATGGCTCTGAATTCAGCAAAATATGTCGAATTCTGATCATATATATTCAAAGACTTATTAATAATGGCTTTACTACAAAGTGTAATGTATTTTTTGTGATGACTATTTGTGCTTTTTTGTGCATTTTTTTAAATAGATTTCAGTGTATCACTCATCTTTTTGTTGACGTTGCTCTAAAAATATTATTAATTACTTATAGTAGTAGTTTATAAATGTACATTTAGAAGAATGCCTGACACTTAACAAACATCAAAGGAAACCATAATTGTACGACAAGATTAGTATAAAGAATGGAAATGGAAATGCCAATGCCAAACCGATAATATATATTTCAGTGGTTTATTATACAATATTGTTTACCTTGAGTTTTAAACTTCCTATAGGTAAGTTTTAATTTACATTTTTTATTAATATTATATTATTATACTTAAATAAATCTTTGACTACAACTTTTCCAAGTTTTCAATGAAAAATAGGTATGTATCTAGATAATAGTTGGCAAATTATTGTATATATTATCAATTAAATATAGTTTTTTTCCTTACCAAATGATAATAATCCTTGAGTGAAAAAATTCATTATGTAGTTATTACTAAGAGAACACTTTCTGAAAATCAATACTATATTCTTCAGTAGGTATTAGACAATGCGGTAGCATCGTCAAGCTAAGAACAAGAGTGTCAGCAATTAGCTTGAGAGATGCTAGCAGTCTAGTGATTAATGCTAAAGGGAATAGATCAAGCTAAGAACAAGAGTGTTAGCAATTAGCTTGAGAGATGATAACAGCTCTAGGCATTAATGCTAAGGAGAATAGGCCAAGTCAAGAACCAGAGCGCCAGCAATTAGCTTGAGCGATTCTAGCAGCTCTAGTCATTATTGCAAAGGAGAATATGCCAAGCCAAGAACAAGAGCGCCAGCAATTAGCTTGAGAGATGCTAGCAGCTCTAGTCATTATTGCTAAGAAGAATAGGCCAAGCCAAGAACAAAAGCGCCAGCAATTAGCTTGAGAGATGCTAACAGCTCTAATCATTAATGCTAAGGAGAATAGGTCAAGCCAAGAACAAGAGCGTCAGCAATTTGCTTGAGAGATGCTAGCAGCTCTAATCATTAATGCTAAGAAGAATAGGCCTAGCCAAGAACCTGAGCATCAGCAATTAGCTTGAGAGATGCTAACAGCTCTAATCATTAATGCTAAGGAGAATAGGCCAAGCCAAGAACATTAGCGTCAGCAATTAGCTTGAGGGATGCTATCAGCTCTAATCATTAATGCTAAGGAGAATATGCCAGGCCAAGAACATGAGCGTCAGTTATTAGCT
>JAYRBW010061888.1:0-10165 GCA_036023295.1 Invenusta paracnida | reverse complement strand
ACGTGACCACCCCCCTCCACACCCCTCCTCTCTCCCTCACCCCTCCCTCACCCCTCTCCTCTGCTCATTGACGATACAGTACCAGACAAGCCCCGCGACCACCTAGGAGCCAATGTAGGTTGGATAGAGTTTGTCACCTAACGAGCGTTAGGAGATTACCTCTCTTTTAACGAGCCAAGGACTACTCTACCCAAGGATTTACGGGATCTCTACCTGGCTACACCCACGCTGCGACCGACCTTCTCTGCTACCTCGGACATATATTGGACTAAGATGTCGAGTAATGTCTGCGGTTTTAACTAGACGGGCAAGTATTCGATTAAAGTTATGGAGATGTCAAGACCTGGACGCTACCAGTTCATCATGCGGCTGCTAAGTATGTAACCATATGCTAATCTACAAACACTAACTATCCTCTTCCTCTTTCTCCAACTTTTACTGAATATTTAGAGATTGATTATATATGTACTACATGCCTAGCTAATATTAGATATTCAGATAATTGCTCCATGTTAGCCACGCTGTTGTTGTACTCAATGTTTAAATCATATCATCAATTATATGTTTTTTTATATCTCTATATTTATCTTGACTTCTTATTTTGCCTTATGCACTCGGGTTAAAATAGAAAAAATACCAGGTTTATTCATAGAAAATAGTATATTTGATATATAACAAGTACGAGTAGCATATCTCACTACTACTGTTGTGAACGTTTCATATCCGCATAGTATATATCCGCATATCCGCCTCCGTATACGAGTCTGGGTTGTCTAGTCCTTCATCACTACTGCTATCCATTCCTATTCTCTCCCATCTACGTTAACTGTTCATATTTATAGTCTACCTCTATTCATTTTAGCCTCCCTCACCCAATATCCATTGAAATAAGTAGGTTTCAAGTACAAGTAAGACATCGCACTACTACAATTCTGAATGTTTACATTAAACAGCGAAGCAAATTAATTGTCCTATTACGAGCGTTTCGGATACTTGAGGTCTTGATGTAGAATTTTTGTTAAACATCTCAGGCATAGTAATAAGTATCCAATATAGTCAGGATTGTACCCGATGTAATATTAATCGCAGTACACTTGCGCATTGCAAATATCTATCAATACTAGGACTTAGAATTACACAGACGATATTATAGATGATAATTGTTGTAAAAATTTGGCACCCGGGCTAACTTTAAGAAAATAAAATACCAGGTTTACTCATAGAAAATAGTATATTTGACATAACAAGTACAACTAGGATATCTCACTACTACTGTTGTGAACGTTTACACAAAACAGCGGAGCATAGAGGTGTCCTTTCACAGGCGTTTCGGATACTTGCAATCATAGTGTATAATTGTTAAAAATTTCAAATATACCAGTAAATAGCATAACTAGAGTCAGACACATTGATAGGATGGTTCCAATGAGCACATAGAACATTATTATAAGTATCTGTCATCAATTGATACCATGTGGAGTGGTATATCGAAAAGCATGTTTATATGTTTAGACAATTTATCCACAAATATTATTTGTTTTAGTTGAGTATAGGTACATAGTCCGTTCAAAGGTTGCTTTGTGTCTGGAAATTCACACACGCTCACCGAGTTTATACTTAGTTTTTCACTTAGTAAGCTTTTCCCCATATAAGTATAACCAGACATCCGTCTCATTATCAGTTTTGGCGCACGTCCAAGTATACGATGATGACTGTTATTATAGGAGGTCATTAGTTTAGGAAGCAGTTTCATTCACTTGTATGTACCCTGTTTAGTAAAAGCACTCCACATTTTTTACTTTAAGGTATGATTAAATCTCTTGACCATGGCTGTCTTGTGTGCAGACTTGATACTAAATAACTCTACTCCATGAGTTTCACTGAGATAATTACGCACTAGTCGGTTTCCAAACTCAATACCCTAATCAGTCTGTGGCAACTTGGGTACTCGCCCACCACTTGATGTGAATAACAGGCAAACACAAGTGTAGATACCCTTTTATCTTTAAGCGGCACTGCCAAAGCATAGCGAGAGAAGCAATCAATCACTGTCAGTAGGTAGCAATAACCTTTGTTCACCCGTGAGAACGCCTGCATCTTCACTAAGTCCACCTCAACATATAGCGCCTCTGTAGGAATTTTCGTCTTGTTGTTTTGTGAAGGGTGTATGCCCACTGACTCTTTAACTAGTTCGTTACTTCCTTCCTTAGTAACTTGCTTGCTTTTACCAACGCCTCTATACTTCCGTAAGAGCTCGGAAGGGATGCGTTGTAGTATAGTTGGTAAAGCACAGCTGTTCGTGCATTCGATATTGATCGATCGTCTGTCCAAAATCTCCTTGAATTGGTGCCATCTAGTCTAGTGAGAGAATTCTGCCCTTATTAGTAAGGGCTGCATTGTGTATTAAATAAATGATGGAGGCATTTTCAAGTAGGCGGTGATCCAATATGACTTTTCCCTCAAAGTCCCATGTGACTCTATTTGTCGCTAGCTTATTTAGAATGTATTGAGTGAGAGAGAGAGGGGCGGTTGTGGAGGCGGGGGAGTGGAGATTGGAGGTGTTGTCTCTTTGTTCATCCGTTTTCTTTCTTCATGCAGAGTATGGGCATAGAGCTTTTGTGTGTGATCAATAGGTGGATCCTGTGTAGCCTTCTCTTCATGGAACGATTAAAATCTGCCTCATTTATTATTATCACGTTATGATAGACTTCTGTGGTAGGTGCTACTTGTGATAGTTTGTCCAATTCATGTTGCGGTACCTGCGCGATGTTGTAGGAGTTATACTACTATCTACTATTATTTATACATGCTTTTTCTTTCTCATATTTATATGTAAATCATCCTTTCTTTTAAAACATGAATTACACTGTAGACAGTTGAACATTAAAACCCTATCGTCCAATTGCTTGTAGTTTTCATGTCTCATAAGATCATATTTTCTATTAAAATTTTTATAACAATACTTGCAGTGAATTATTTCTTTTAAAACTATGTACGATTGGATTAGTCATTTATCATTTTTCTAGATTATGCAACATTTTTCTATGTATATAACGCCATAATTTTACACTGCAATTTCACTCCGATGTTGGCAATCCTTCTAAAATACTACACCTGCCGACCTCATATGTGGAAAATCAAGTTGGAAACAGTGGAGTCTTCTCGTCTTTCCTTCTGGAAAATATCGTCTTATGGGAAAATACACTACTGACAATATCCATGTGTTGAAGTATTTTTCCGATATCCTCCATACAACCACCCCTCCTTATCGTTTACAGACGGAAACATTTAAACTTACTCTACCCTTTAAGATAAATCTTTTTCGTATTCATGTATCTTCTCCACAACATGTATGTACTTATGAACCTGAACTATTTCCTGCCATGTGATTTTCTCAATGGTCACCTACACTTGAAAATTTATTTAATACTGGTAAAGTAATAATTATGAGTCACAATGCTCGCACAACTGTTACTAAAGTTAGATCACCTTATGGAATTGTTTTCAGACTCTGAATTCATATTCAATTAATCTTATGAGATTACTATAATGCTGACTATATCTATCCTAATCGTTCCAATATATGCTATACTTTTATTATTATTATTACTGTACATATATATTTCATCAATTAAAAAGACATATTTGAAACATTTACGCTTTATTACCTAAATATGACAGAAAAGCTAGGCATGGAAAATGGGGAGGCGGGATCTACAAAGGTTTACATAGATAAAATAAAGAGAGAGAAGTGAGGCGTGTAATTAGTCAATACAAGGTCTCTTTGCAGTGGTTTCGAGGATCCGAGGAAGGATGAGGGTTCTCTTGTGGGCTGGTCGCTCAATAGGACCCAGACGGTAGTTCCCATATGGTAGAGACGAGTTGATGTCTGTCCATGTCCGCTTGTCCTTAAAGAAGGATAGGCTCTTCTTTTTGTATGTGAGGCTGTACAGTTGGTGATTGATCGATCCGATCCTTCGCTGTACATGGTGAAATGTTGTTTGTTGTTCGAAGGCCTCCTCCCTGTCAAAGAAGATGGGATGGTCTTTGGGAAAGTTGGAGCTATCTAAAATCTTGTCTTGTAAAAGCCGAGGCATCAGCTGGTCGTTGATAGATAAGTTGGTGATCTTTAGAAAGTAGGAATAGGGAGTGGAGGGGGGACATGCATGAGAGAATGAACCAATAATAGATATTTATTAATAATATAATAATAATAACATTCTCCATTGTCTTCCGGAAGAGGCTGTTGTTCTTGAGCTTATAAAAATCCTTCAAAGAGAGGGTGGTGGCCTGTTGACGTCGCTTAGTGTTGTAGGGCTAAAAAAATGCTGCTTGGTGAAATTTCATTGCACGGTGAACCTTCTTAATAGACAGGCTCATCCAGAGGTAGAATAACGTGGTTTTCCTTTTCCCAGTGATTTAATATGAGCTTGCGTGTCCTCTTATAGGGCTTTTCTCGATCACTATGGAGATTATTCCATTGTTCCTTTATAAAGAACGAGAGACATCTTTCTTGAATTGTACAGGATTCTGGCGCTAGTGGGAGATCACACGTCTTGTCTTGCACATGAAACGGGTAGTGTAGATCCACTTTGAACAGATGGCCTGTATCTCCAATTGTAATCGAGAGAGCCAATGTCGAGAGTGGCAATTTCTTCTTCGGACATCCATTCAAAGTTTGATTGGGGCAGTTTTTGGGAGACGGCGTTGCCATATAGGTTGTTGGCGTCCACATACAGCATTTCAATGTCAGGTTCATCGATATTGAAGGTGTCTGGAATTCTAGGCGTATTCGCAACAACGTAATGCGAGTTGATGAAAGTCATCCACACTCTGATACCGCTCTCCACAAAGCAATACGTTTGTGCAACCTTAATCAAGTCAACGTGAAGGGAGGTTAGGGAGAGAAAGAATTAATAGGAGTTCATACAAGGCACACACACCATGTTTACCTTTGCATTGGTCATTTTGAAGGGCGCGTCCCAGTTTAGTCCGGGGAGAGTGAGGTAATAGCAGGGGTCCAGTCCATCCTCCCTGAGCGTAAGAGCTCGAAAGGTCTGAAATACATCAACCAGCTGGAATACATCGAGCTTGAAATAGGCCAACATATAGTCTCCCAGAGTCCGACATACAAGAGTATCACATGCGAGTTGGGCCTGTGCGTAATCCTCAGGGCTGCACTCCTTCTGAGATAGGCTATCGAAAAAATCGTCTCGAAGTAGTAGTGTCCGTTCCTTCAATCGATCAGGACCAGTGAGGTGACTGTAGGGAAACACCCCCTTTCGAAGGTTGGAGGCAGCCTTCGCAGTGCTTGAACCCTATATGTTTGGTTTTTATTCTTGCGGCTGTTGAGAAGACGATTAATATGGGCAACTCCCACGTAGTGTGTCAGTTGATCCTCATTGCGATAGTAAGTTAGACTATTGATGAGATTAGGTTCACGCTCGTTCTCCTCATAGACCTCTAGCCGTGAGTAGCCGCATGAGCGCAACATTTTAACTGGGTGGCTATCGTTCTCCTCCTCTCACTTAAGTAGATTCATAAAGATACCTGGATTCTGACGCTCAAAGTGGGGAATGTCGTCGGCAGTGATTGGGAAGGTCAGTTCAGTGAAGTTTAGTTCCTCCTCTCACTTTTTGTAGGCTACAGGGCGGTGTCGATTTTGCATGCGTTTAATATCGTCATAGTGTAGAATTGATAAAACGGCATACTTAAAGCAGTCTTCCCGAATACTGTTGTTCACATTCACTTTCACTTGGCTTTCAAAATTGGAGGAAGATCGGTGAAGCTCTTCCCGCGTCTCTTAGGAATGGAATGGTACCTCACTATCTGCAAAAAAACCATTCGACGGATTCGATGATCCGTTCTGGATAAATTCCTCAACCAAGCGTAGGAGACCTTGAAACATACAAACAAATGTTGAAGTGTGGAGAACTTTTGCAGTGAGGCAGAAGAGTTGCTGCTCTGATTGTAAAATATCGCTGGTGTGTGCGATAATAATACTTGAAGAATGCGGAGGGCCAGGACCGGGTGGACTTTGCATTCGATGCAGCCATTTAGTAAAGCAGTGATTGACTCTTCAATCAGTCCTCTGACATCCGCAAGAAAATCTGAAAGCTGGACAGGAAGATTTCTTGGCTCAAACTGTATGTATCTTAGCGCGCCATTAAAGGCAGATGCCGCACAATATCGTGTGACTGTATCGTCTTGATAGTCTTCCATCGGAGGTATGTTATCGGGGTTGGCATGAGCATCTGTGTTTATGCAGTTCAGATAAGGATTTCATACGTTTAGCGCACAGGCCGCAGGTGAAATTTTAGAAAGAGGCAGAGTAGGGTTGTGCTGATGATGTAGATGAATGGGTAGAACGTCCTGAGGAGTTGGGATAGAGCAGGGCTGTGCTAATGAATGAGTAGAAACGTTCTGCGAGATTAGAACAGAGGTAGAGGCATCCTACGAGGTCGAGGTAGAACAGGGTTGTGCTGAAGAGGATGTAGTTAAATCCAGTGAAAAAGTTGAGGCAAGACAAGGGTATGAAGTGTAGATGGTGAGTTAGGCGAGTTAGGCGAGTTATCAATGCCTAAAAGATCGTGTAGAAAATGTTCAAATTCTGTGTAATCACAATCGGTGTATTGCATTTTGAGGAGAAGTGAGAGTACGACCGTATACAAGCGTGAAGCAAAGTAGGATGAATAAAACAAAAGCATGTGCTCCTTTTGGTGAGAGGAAGGAAAGAGGGGGAGGAGGGAGGTAGTCACGTGACTGTCGACCTTCCCTACTACTTAGATAATTTGCGTATATTTAGTAATAAAGGGACAAGGTAGCTTAATCATTAATACAATATAAAATGTTTTTAATCTTAATTTTGCATGATCATATATAAAATGGGATCTATTACCTATTGTATTACCTAAATTCTATTACGAATTTTATATAAAAAAAAGTGTTATAACAATAATACAAGGACAATTTTAATCGCAATAATTTGCTTGTTTTATAATTGAAAACGAATAAAAAAATAAACATATATATCTGAGAAATACCAAAAACTTCGAATATAGCAAATAGCAAATATTATAACAAATTGCAAATATTATAGCAAATTGCAAAATAACAAATAGCAAATAGCAAATAGCAAAATAGCAAAAATAGTTAAATACTATAGAAAACTTCATAATATATGGTCCAAACACTATAGTTTGCTGTTAAGATGACTAGTCTGACTATTGAGCCTTTGGTTGAGTCATAGTGAAGCTATATAGCTAGTTATAGTTATTTTTTGTACGGATATTTATGATTGTTTAAATATAATTATTAGTGAACCAAATTACAGAAGAATAGTGAAATTTCCAGAACTAATGTAAAAATGCCAAAATATACAAAAATTGACAAAAATATATGGAAAACTACAGGAATTTAGGGAAGTTTAATGAAATTTACGGAAAATTACAAAATGTCCGTTAAAATACTAAATATGTTCTGTCATTTTTCGATACATTTTTTGCAGCATAATGTAAAATTGGAATTCAATTTTAGGCACAAGTTTACCTAAAAAAAGCAATACGAGTATTTTTGGTCTTTTAAGCAACTGTAGTGTTACAGATTGTAATCTAAAAAGTCGATAGTATTTGGTGGATATCAAACGATTTCATTATTTTTGGTTTCTTATCATTTCAGAGTTCTGTAAAAGTGCACCTAAATGTTAGAAATTTTCAAGGAGCATCGTTAAGCTACGCAGCTTATACTTATTGGGAAGCACATATCATTATGACAGAACCAGGCAAGAGCGAGTAAGGATGTGATATTAATAATGATATATATTATAATAGCTTACATAATAGCTTAGACTGTTAAAGCTATTATGCTAGAATAATAATTTACAAAAAACTAGCAATAGGCAATTGGTTACACTGCAAGAACTATGAGAGGATGGACGATGGTACCCATCAGCATTTGTTTCGCATTATTAGTTTTATAAAATTGGCGAATCGTAAAAATTTCTTCTTTTGATGAAAGTAAAGCCGTTATTACTGTTCAAATCAATTTAATCAATAATTTGTGAGTTATTCTTAACTTCTAAGCTTCTTGTATATTTAGATTTAACCAATCATATTTAGCAAAAATTATTCAAATATCAGAAATCTTATATTTAGCATACAGTTAGTTTTGTACATTGAAATTTAGAACTTAGACAGGTAATTTCGCGTTAATTTTGTACACCCAGTATACACACCATTGTATTTTATGTTTATTGATTTTTGCATTTTGCATTTGACCTTAAGCTTAGAAAGTATTTTGATTGTACAGATAATCTTTCTCACTTTAAATTATGGATGCCCAAATTTTTGCTAATTATTTTATAGTTTACGAAAAATTCGTATTATGTTCGGTATTTTTCCTGTAAAGATAAAACACACAATTTACTTTTTTTATAAAGATGCTTTGACGTAATAGGGTCATCAGACCTGACACCATCGGACTTGTTTCTGGGGTCAGGTCAAAAGCAGCCTTTACAAAAACCGATCCTAAATTATCGATGATTTAAGGAATAATATAACAAATGCAATGGTAGAAATGACTCGTGATATGATAAGAAGATCTCTGACTTCAATTATGAAGCGATGTACTACCTGCATTGAACAAAAAGGAAAACAAGTTGAGCAGTTTTTTGAGAGAAATAACTTTTGTAACAATAATAAAAAAATTGTAAATAATGTGGATGAAATATGTGTACAATATCTCTCCTATTATGCGAATATTTTGGGAAACCCTGTGTATATAGCCAATAACTTATTCATATGTTTATGTTAATATTGTATATATTTATTCTTTAGCGGAAACCTGAACTATACAATTTTAAATTTTTTCTCTGTGCTGACGATACCTAAACCTGATCAATATTTGGAATGGCCTTATTTTCCGGTAGGTCGACTGCATGCTTGCTTTCAGATTTTTGCTATTTTCTTTTCTGTTTTATTACTAACATGGAGATTTATTTTACAATTTATCATCCATTAGAAGTCATTTGCAGTCAGAGTTCGAATTTGTGCAACGTTGTTGGGAAAGGAATCCAATATATTCATGGGAACTATAACAATTCCAATTGAAACCCCAGAATATCCAATTTCTGGAACTTTTCACTTGACGCTACCCGAAGGAACGCGGTAATTATTGAGTTAGTTATTAATTAACAGTTATAGGGAATGAGTCTTTCCAGGTCATTCCCCTTCCAACCCCGTCCTGTTTTCTTTAAAGCTATCTCTCATCTCTCACGTTGATCCCTAGCTGCTTCTCTCAATTTATTATAGAATCAAAACATCAACCAAGCTGGAACAAGCCGGCTTCAGACCTCAGTTGTAAACTATCTGCTTAGATTATGAAATCCATCAGTGATGCGTTTCACCAAAGTGAAAAGACTGTGTTGAGTTAATTAAACGATTATATCAGAAAGATGGTTGAAGCGCTAAAATTACTACACTTTCACTACTTATCTATTTTACTAAACATATTAAATAAATCGTATGGATTAACTGTTCAAACCAAACCGACTGAATTTGATCCTCATACTCACAAATACAGCTGAAAACATTATAGCTTATCACAGACTTTTTTACTTTATAAATTGAAAATATTGATAAACTAGCTATTCAAATGTATTACATATCGCTTGCGATATGGAATTAGCTATTAAATATCTCACTGAATTGTACTAAAAACCAAAAAAATATGCATTTTATCCACATCGTTTAGTGACAAAGCGGAAATATGCAGAATCATATGATCAATCTTATCGGATCTTAATCCAACTAAGCAATCCAACTAAGCAATCCAACTAAGCAATCCAAATAAGCAATCCGACTAAGCAATCAAACTAAGCAATCTAACTAAGCAAGCAATCCAACTAAGCAATCCAACTAAGCAATCCAACTAAGCAATCCAAATAAGCAATCCAACTAAGCAATCCAACTAAGCAATTCATCTAAGCAATCCAACTAAGCAAACCAACTAAGCAATCCAACTAAGCAATCCAACTAAGCCATCCAAATAAGCAATCCAACTAAGCAATCCAACTAAGCAATCCAACTAAGCTATCCAACTAAGCAAACCAACTATGCAATAGTTGTTCAATGAGGTGTTCAATGCGAGCTGGAGAGAAAGCAGGTGT
>JAYRBW010061887.1:0-10166 GCA_036023295.1 Invenusta paracnida | reverse complement strand
AGGCAAATGTTATGAGCAGGTTCAGGACCTTTCTGAGGGTAATCATTATGGTAACTATTAATATCAAAGTTAATGCATATCATGTATATTTTTAGATTAAACTCCGATCTCGATAAAAAATCGATCTTGGCTATATTTATATCTCTATGGTTAAGGTCTATTGATTAATTTCTGGCTATGCACGCAAATTGAAGACGCCATATAACAGCGTGGGCTGTGTGCTATTCTAAAATTAGTTAGGCGAAAAATTTAGCTACGCGGTAATGTTAAGTTTTCGGAGAATTTAATTCAAATAGTGTACTAATAATATAAAAATACACCAAAATAATCAATAACTCTTAGATAAGATTATTTGAAATTGTACAAGCATATAATATTAATTATTAGATTTTAGTGAATAGTATAACAAAAACAAGGGTAAGAACAGAAATTAGAAGAAACGATGTACATAGTACACACTATACTAAGGCCAAGGGGGAGGGGGGGGGGGGAACACAAGACACATAAACCGATAATATACCTTATATGGCTCTCCGCATTGTACAAACTAAGTTACAGTGAATATCATTGAAATCATTCTAATATGAAATGTTACAATTAATGACTATAAAGATACTAAATTGAAAAGTACAAGTATTTCATGACTCAGTCATAAATGAGAAATAATGTGATATAGTGTATATTATAATTATAGTTTGAAACAGAAAGAATTTTTTGGGTATTTGAAGAAAATACGTGTGAATTACTAATATTTATGCCAATAATTTTAGATTTCAAATTTTACCTATTCAATGTTTGAGAAATATTTAGAATTCCGAAAATATTTTTAATTTACCGTACAGCATCGTCAAAATTCTACCTGTAATGCGAATTTGGTATTTAAATCAATAAATCGGATATAAGGATTCAAACGTTACAAGAAAAACACCCCACACCTCCGTTCTAGACCTTGTTTTATATTAAAATGCCACGTTGGCGGGCGTGTGCTATGACCAGTTCGTGTCTATGGGTCTTGCCTCAAGCCGGCATGCAGAACTAACCTTGAGAGAGGACTTGACACGAATAACGGGTCGCGTTAGGGGATTCCGCTTCAACTGCCGCGCCACCGATCGTGCTCTGGCTGCCTCTCTCTGACGCTCATTCTGCATCGCTCTCTTCTCCCCAGCCGTCATCGCTCCTTTAGCACCTCTAGGCGCCCCTCGGTGACTCAGCTTGCGAGACGTTGCCGTGACAACGCGTAGACCAACCCGCGCTCGTGGATAGCGCATCAAGAATTGCGCCTCGAGCTCCTCGGGTGTTGAAGGGGGGTCCAGGTGGACAGTACCCGTGCACAGGGAGAGGGGGTCCATGTGCTCGGCCAAATCGGCCACAGTTGGGAAGCTCAGCTCGCACGCACAGCACTGCACCTCGGTTGGAAGAGTTGTCAAAGCGGCGGGGCTAGTGTCCGGATAAACTTCGTGGACGTGCACCTGTTTACGCCAAAGATAGCAAATAAACATGAGAAGCTACGATCGAAAATGGAAAATTAGTTTTCATTAAATATAACTGTGAGTTAACTAGTCAGTAAAAATACCTCTAATTTCTTCATTGTTTTTATTGAGTAAGTTCTACCTACTATTAAAAGCTGATGTGTACCAAATATATAATGGTATATTCAATCATATTTTGTGAAGTTATAAGATTCATTACAAGCGCATTATATATAGATTATGATCTACGATATATAGACTGGCATTCTTCTGAAGCACACCTAGCTACTGTCAGTCTCGGTAACCTAAGGCAAAGGCTATTTTAGAATGTACAATACGTAATAAGAAAGTTCCCCTTTAGCTGCCTAAAACTCACCATATACCTAACCTAGATCACTCAGAGAGCCAGCGAAAAGCGATTTAACCGAAAGATTCCCACAATTGAAGATATTTTTAATGGAAATTGTCACATCCTACATTTTAAGTTGATATAATATAAATTGAAGACTGAAAATAAACGGCACGCAGTAAGAATAGAAGGATTTGCATTAAAATATTTTAAGAGAAAGGTATCCAATAATTCGCCCTTTTCATTGTAGTTTAAATAATATAATGGTGCTCGTCCCCCGCATGGATATTCACATTAATAAATGAGTCCACTTTAGCGACGCCTGAATACCTGATGTTGCGCAAGGGGCACAAAACTGGAAAATTTGTCGGTGCAGTAGGGACAGGAAAAGGGTTCATCTCCATTTGCCTCAGCTATCGCGTACAAATCCCCATGTGCCAAAGTCATGTGATCGTCAATGGCCCCGAGCGAACCGAACTCCTTAGCACACAACGGACACGCCACAGCCACTCCCCCAGACCCTCCTTCGCAGTAATCCCAGTGCCGCACAAGTTTATAGTCCGAGTCGAACCTCTTACCACACTGCGAACAGGGCCAGTACTCCCAAGGCGAGAGGGGCGGCTCGACTGCTCCAAAGGCCCCGCCTCCCTTAGTGTGCAGGTGTCTCACTGGAGTGCCATGACCCTTCCTACCTCCGCGTCCAGCCCTGGGCCCGGCAAGGGGTCGAGGGCCCCCTAAAGGAGAGGAGGTGATACGTGGACGTTTGGGAGTTGGTGTCACTGTCTCGTGGAAGTCGAGGTGATCAGGAACTGCTCCCTGAGAGAGACGCTGGTAGTTCACCTTGGCCTTGGACCCTGTGCCTAATCGTGTGCTGCGACTCATACTTTGCTTGTCTGATCTTTTGAGCAATCGAGAGAACTCTCTGAAACAAACAGATAGAACACTAAATTAATAATAATAACAATAATAAGTTGTTCAGGAAAATAATAGTAGAGATTAATATAGTATTTAAGTAATAAAATAGTTGGGCAGAGTACACGTATCTGCCATTAAATTAAAAATCATGAATAATAGATAAAACTTGGTCAGTGATTTGGTTATACCATTAAAAATGGAAATAACGAATAAATGCACATAAGTGAATAATAAATAAAGTTGTATACAAATGTTTTAATTATTTTAAATTATGAATTACAATTTAAGTAACCTAAAATACATAATTTGCTAGTAATGTTCAACTTTAATTGTTCACAACTGATTTCTACTTGGAATTTCTTGAGCCCACTGAGTTGTTTGTTAATGAAATATTATGACAAGAGAAAGGTTAGCTTGGGAAAGTTTAATGCCGATGACCTCGTTTTATTTGTTAAAAGTGAGGATGAACTAAAATTCAAGATCTTGCAATATATTTTGAGTTTAGAGCAGAAAAGTAAGAAGGTAAACAATGTCGAAACATAAGTATTGAAAACCTGTAGAAGTAAAGAAATGAGGAAAAAAAATTAAAAATTCTAATATAATTAATTTTCATGGCTTTAATGATTCTTAACACCAATTAGTTCAGCATATAATAAAATTCCTTGACTTTTTTTTAAATTGAAAAATTGAAAAATTATACATTCATATAAAGGTTGTTTTAATAAAGTGTAAAATACTGATTGTGAGGTACATTGATTTAGAATATATATATGCTCTTTCCCTTATATGGTACACCCATAATTCTATACTTTAGCTTAAAGTTAGTCTATATTCTTATAATTATCTAAATTAATTTTGAAACGATTACACTTACTATAAAAAATAAATAGCTTACTTAAATCTATTTTTAATTTTATAATTATAATATAAAGCACTTTATTAAATGTTATTTGTTTATCTATCCCCCCCATTATAAACTTAAAAGACCTTATAAGTTTAACATTAACACGCGGTTTCATAGTTTATTATTTCAGTTTATTCTCTCCTGATTAGCTTATTATTTTATGGTTTATTTTCTACCTGTAGTATAGTATTTAAACTTATAGTATTATATTTTATAATGGTATTACTGAACACTTCTGTTAGTTATCTTATTTTTAATGCTTAGTACATATATTTGATTATCATTGCATAATTAGGTCTGATTCTTCTTCAAGTGTTAACTCACTGTCAAGTTTGTCTTCGATGTCTGAGGTTAGTGTGTCTAGTGATGAAGGAAAGATTATGGATGAATGAAATGAAGTGAATGTAGGTAATTATTTTAGCCTGAGAGAGGTAAGACCATAATAATCATCAGGAAGATTTGTCTCTGACACCCAATAAGCAAGTTTTGTAGTCAGAGTTTATTTCTACCCAAAGATTTATTTGATCTTTTATCTGACTGTGTTAATGTCGATGCATTAGCTAAATGAGATGGCTTTTGGTTTCATAACACATTGACTATGACAATAGTTGCATGTATCTGTTTTATAATAAGACTCATCTGTGCATATTATTTAGTACACTGTAATATTTTGTTACATAAAATAATAGATTGCAGAACACTGATAAGACAATTATCTGGCAAAAAAGACTAACTGCTTTCTTTAAGATAAAAATTTATTCCACTGTCACAATTTCCAATTACAAGCCAGCTGATTATATAACTCTTATAATACTTGGATTGGACATTTTGTAAATGCTGGCTAGTTTGACAGTGTTTTGAGTCTGGTTTTATTTATTGTGATTGTGAGTGCAATTTTACATAATTGACATCTTTCAGAGAAGTATAATATATAACTGTTGAAGAATATGTCTGAAAACTGAAGCTGCAAATGTGCATATATTTATAAAATTGCAAAATCAATTACAACATAACTTTTTGTAATTTGAAAAGAATAACTGTTTTGAGAAAATAAATAGTATTCTCTAATAAAATTGCATAACTATAACAACTGGGCAAAACTAGATTATATATTATCTTGAAATTACTATATATTTTACAATCATTATCAAAATTCTTATGGATAAATTTAATAACAATTTTCATAAAATTAGACAACTTCCCTAATAGTTTATTTGGAAATTGAATAGTTTGCATATGCTAAGTACAAGCAGTCAATAATATGTGATAATTTTATTTTCATAGCAGAGTATGTAGGTATGTTATAACTCAAAATTTACATAGCCAGTTGAGTTCTAGCAGACAACTTTTGAATTTGTACACCCGGGCACAAAGGTTAAAGCAAGAAGACTAAGTCTTCAAAAGGGAACTATAATGTAACATTTATATCTAAATAATACACTTTCCTAAACTTAATGTTTATTAGAAGAGTATATATTTCTTAATATTATGTTAGTAATTTAAGAATAACAGTAAATTATAATGTATTATCATATTAATTAATTAACTTATAAGTATTGTATATAACTTGAGTAGTTTCATATAAAAAATTATTTTGGCCTTATATTATTTGTTTCATAAAGATTTCAAATGGTTTAACTCTTTAGAACCAGGGTGACCACGTTATGATTTGTCAAAAAGCAATGTTTGTATACTGGGCAAACCTCAAGATGGTCTCTCCATTTAAACAAATAGCAACAGCTAGGTGAGACTAGAATGTATAGCTTATTTTATTGGCTGCCGAGTATTTGAACGGTGACAATGATTTAGTTTAGCCAAGGATAATCATGCTGCTTTGAAGCAGTTGATAGAAAACAGATGTCGATGATTGACAGATATAATTATAGTCTAATATTAGCATTACATTGAGAGTTGTTTCCAATATAATGCTAAAAATTATATTATTTAGATTCAGGTGGAATTCTATATAAATGTATTATTTTTAATAATTTTTTTGTTGATATTTTATAATAAAAATAGAGATTATTATATATATATATAAATGAATTATAGTAGATATTCCTAGTTTATATTTTATAGAAATGAAATAATTACTTATATTGATAATGATTATAAGTAGACCTACAAAAATAAATCTAAAAAACAAATTTTTGTCAAAATCCTTTGGTTTTCTTGTTCTTTAAATAAATATTTTTTATTTTTTGTGAATAAATTGCTATATCTGCACTTGCTAATATATTAGCTACACATTTTTATAACAACTTGCCTATTTTCTCAATATTGAATTTTCATTTTACTTTATAAATAGTATAATGAAAATAAACATACAATAAATTGAATTTGCATTACAAAATTGGCTACTATACATACATATATATATACATGATATATCCCTTTCAAATTTTTATAATGAAATAAAAGCATTAGCAGTTTTATAGCAGTATAAATGTTTATAATTCTAAATTCTTTTACAATATTAATTAAAGATAATAACTATTGCTTATATTGTGATGAACATAAATAGCTGTCAGATTTAAATTTTTATGTACTATAGCATACCAGGGTTGTAAGCAAGAACAGAGCAGAAGTGGCCATTGTATGGTATCTGCATAAATGACTAATAGCATTTGGGCATTATCTTTTCTTAAATATATGTATAGCCATTTTAAAAGAATGAAAAACACACTATGCAGCTGTAAAGGAAGGGTTAAAATGGTATGCTTCATTGTCTAAACATTGGCTCAATAAAACAATGAATTGATAAGCATTATATTTAAATGTGTTTAGTTTTTTTTAAGCATTGCACAGAAACTAGCATGGTGTGTACTTCAATTATGTATTGACATACATTTTAAAATCATTTATATAAGAAAAATACCTAAAATGAATTAATAATATATTTACTGTACTTAAGTAATTAATGTTTCTATAATAAGTTTTGAATGAGTTGATATCCTTTTGTCTGGCATCCCTTTATAAATATCATGGGAACATACCTATCAATAGCCTTCTATTGACTATATTCTATCTATAACTATTTTTACATTCATCACCATTAACTTGAACTTATAACAATTAAGTAACTATTGTGTATTAACTTTCAATTTTAGCATTATATCATTCAAATTATAGTAAATTGTGATAAAATGTATATTATTTATATCAATATCATATTTAAATGAGTTGGCATTGGCAAAAGAATTTGTATCCAAAAGACCAGATGCAATTGCAAGATGAAGTATTTAAAAAAATGTAATTAATATTGTTAATGTTGTATATAATTTCTTAACAATTTCAATATATTCTTTGGTATCATAATAATTATATATATTGGTAAAATAAACTCATATATACAGGGTGTTAATAAATTAATGCAAAATTTTAACAATCAAATTTTTATTAACAGTAAACAGTATATATACATGTAATTAACATTTTAGGAATAAACGTATGAATTTACAGTAATCAAAAAGTTAAGAATAATTTTCAAAATGTCCACCTTCATGTTGGAGACACTAGTTGATATGGCCTCTCACTGATCTGCCTGCATGCCTTTTCACAAAGTTCAATATCAATATCATTGATGCCATCAGTAATTGCTACTTTTAATTGTTGAATGGTTTGAGGAATCTGTGCATATACATTGTAAAAATATGCCCATCAAAAAAGTAAGGGCCAATGATTCCCAATGAAGATATGGCACACCAAACAGTGACACCAGGTAAATTGACATCCTCTCAACATGGTGAAGATTTTCCATATTCCAATATCTGACACAATTATGTCTACTGATTTGGCGGTTTAATTAAATTGAGGCTTCATTGGACCAAAGGATATGATCAAGAGTTGTTGGGTCATCATTGAATAATTGTTGGAACACCTTGCAAGCCTGCATTTGCTTATCGGGATCATCTTCATTCAATACATTTAGGAGATGTGGAATGTATGGCATGGCTTGTAGCCCATCCTTTTCAAAGTGTTCCACACCTTAACTTGGCTTACATTGTAATTTTGCATCTGAATAGCTATTCTATTCAATGATGTTGGAGTGTTGGGATTTATTTCAGGCAGAATTGCTTCTCTAAACTGATCATCTTTATTAACACCTCTTCTTCCATAACCTGGTTTATCACCTATGGAACCAGTTTCCACAAATTTTTTAACAAGTCAAAGAACAGTGGATGTTTGAGGAGAATATTTTTTAACCTGTCTTGTAGCTGCAGATGCATTACCAGTTGAGTAATAAGACTAAAGATTATGCTCTGTATAATTTGAGTTATTTGACCGAGTATACTCAGTCAAATTCAAATTCCAATCATAGACTGTATAGACAGTCATTCAATTTCAGTGAATAGTTATAGATATACTTATGACATAGACAGTCATTTGATTTCAGTTAATAGTCATAGATATTACTTATGGCATAGACACTCATTTGATTTCAGTGAATAGCCATATAGATAGACTTATTGCAGAGTCATTCAAATTCATTCATTAAATTTTGTGTTAATTTATTAACACCCTGTAAATACAAACTGTTATAATGCTACTATATTAGACTTAGCCTAATAGTTAGATAAGGCTTTATTATATTACATGGTTCATAGCAGTCAGTCAAAATAATTTTGACTTATTTTTCATTGACTTTTTATGGACCAAAATTAACTTTTCCTGTGTCAGGTATTACAGCAATAATTGGTTAAAAATAAGAAAAACTTTGGAAAAACTTATAAGATATTTAATTTTACTCTTTCAGGTTAATATAGTTAATCATACAACTTAGTAATTTGTCTGACACCATCATATGAGTTTGTTATGTACAAAGTCTTATAGTATGTTTGACATAAATAATAGTATCTATTAAATGATTTATTTAATCTAATAGTTTAACATCTAGCCAGCTTTGAACATTAACAATGTTTGAAATATGAACAAAGCTGAAAAAAAAATTCTTTAATATTTACAGAAAATATTCAAAAAACATATATAAATAAAAAAGTGTCTATTGGTACATATGTACATAATAATTATTCAATGGTATTCAAGTGTTTTATATTATTGGCATGTATATGCTAATAGACACTTTGCTGTTTTGAAATGTAACCTTATATTAATATCCCAGTAACCCTGAATTATTCATCTACACATCAAGTAACCCTATATTTCATTTTCATATTATAAAGGTAGAGACTGTTGGTATGCTGTCTCCAGTTATTTCCCATGTATCACAAATGAACAATATACAGTATAATCCTGTTACTCTGCTATAATGTACTTTTGGTCATAGCATACTTTTTTTGCATGGTCCTGGCAAAATTCCTATCTAAACACACATAGGGATACCTGGATATAACATACTCTGCTATAATGTACTTTCAGATATAATGTACTACTTTTTGTTCCCCCTTTTGATAATTTCCTACAGTTATAAAGTATTACTGTCTAATTTTAGTAATTTTTATTAAACTAATGTTGAGCAAACCACCAATCACATATCAGAGTAAATTATTATTATTAACATTAATATGCATAACAATATTAAATAGACACGTAACAGAAATACCAGGTAGGTAGGTAAGTAATCAATACTAGCACATATAACGTGTTGCAAACTAGATCAAGCAATAATTATGTATTTGATTAAATATGTATTGGTGTTATGTGACACAACTTACAATCTCTACATAGGTATAACATAATTCTATGTATTTACCTTTCTTAGCATGTTAGAAATGTATGTAATAATAAATAGAGCATCATAACATTGCATTAACAAATTCTCATTTGAAATTACATTGCTGTAATCATGAGTATGACTTATATAGGATACCCTGGATATAACGTACCTCAGATATAAAGTACTTTTTTGGATGGTCCCTCAAAGTACATTATAGAGGGATTATACTGTATACCAATAATATTTAAAGGTGAGGACATGTATGTACCAATACTAATTTGGCCTATAAAATTATAATGTTGATAATTTTAAAGTTCAGTAATAATATAAAAGTCTGTATTTTCTCTGACTGTTAATAGTTATCTTAATTAATTTTTATTTTCTCTAACTTCTCTGATGACTATGAGTTGTTTATTAGTATAGTCATAGAGCCAGGCTTTGCAAGAGTCAAAAGGGACAATACAAAGTTGAAGCATGCTATAAAACATGATGTTTATAAAATATTTGTACACAATTTCAAAATAAATACATATATTTTGTTTTAATTGTGATATTAAATTATTGACGATATTATATATATTACAGTTGCAAACTCAATTTTTTTTTTAAATAAAACAAATCAAACAAAAAATAAATGTAATTAAATTTATATATCATAAAGGATAGTGAGATGCTTGATAATTGTGGTGTAGTAGTTTAGTAGTTTATATTTATTTTTTTGTTTAATAAGAAACCCCTATACATTACTAAAAGCTGGTGGCTGCAACCACACTACCATTATCAAGCATCTCACTATCCTTTATGATAGTATTATAATATATAAATATTAGAGAAAAAAATTGTGGGGGATCT